>JACBKR010004760.1:0-21957 GCA_014218235.1 Colocasia esculenta | reverse complement strand
AGGAACGAGATGAAGTTATATTCGAGAGGTTGTCCGGTCATCATATGGCAGCACATGTTGAAAATTGCCAGATATCACACAACAAATGGGCAGTACCTGACACCTTTCAGGTTTGGGAAGGAGCACAACTGGGTGAAGAAAAGCATTTTCTGGGAGCTACCTTATTGGTCGACTCTTCTTGTGCGGCACAATCTAGACGTGATGCATATCGAGAGAAAATGTCTTTGATAATGTATTCAACACAGTTATGGATATCAAAGGTAAAACAAAGGACAATGTGAATGCACGCTTGGACTTGTCCATGCTCTGTAAACGTCCAGAGTTAGAAATTGTTGAAGTAAATGGGAAATCAAGTAAACCAAAAGCAGTTTATGTGCTTGGAGGAGGACAAGTAAAGGAAGTGTGTCAGTGGCTGAAACAACTGAGATTTCTGACGGTTATGTGTCAAATATTGCTCGTTCTGTCAACGTCAGTGAGGGAAAGATATATGGAATGAAGAGTCACGACTGTCATGTGTTCATGCAAAGGTTGCTACCTATTGCATTTCGTGACATCTTGCCGAAGCAGCTATGGGGAGCGTTATCTGAGTTGAGTCGATTTTTCACGATTCTATCTGCATCAGAACTCAGGCTTCAGGATGTGCAAACTATCGAACAGAATGTGGTCACCACTGTATGCAAGTTGGAGAAGATATTTCCACCTGGTTTCTTCGATTCAATGGAGCATTTACTCGTACATCTACCATATGAAGCGAAGGTCGGAGGGCCAGTACAATATAGATGGATGTATCCATTTGAGAGGTATATGCAAATATGAACTGTTTCCTTCTACGATTGCACCTTACGTAAGTGATAGCTTTTCTAATTGTCTCTTACATTGTGGATGTAGGTGTATGCATGACCTTAAAATGAAAGTCCGAAATAAAGCAAAAGTGGAGGGTTCTATTGCTGAGGCATACATTATGGAGGAAATCTCTAACTTTTGTGCAATGTACTTTGAAGCAGACATTCAAACTCGTCGGACACAACCTCCACGTAATGATGATGGGGGGGAATCTGTCGGTTCAAATCGACTCTCAATATTTACTCATCCTGGACGTGCCTTCGGACGTTCTTCAACTCGAATGCTGGATGACAGAGAGTTATGTGCCGCAGAGATATATATTCTTTTAAATTGTTCTGAGCTAGAATGTTATGTTGAGTAAGTACTAATCTCACAATTTAAATTTTATGTAAGTTTTTTGCCTTTATTCTACCTATTCAATGTGGTCTGCTATTCATATTGCAGACAATTTGATTCAGAATTAATTCAAAAAAATCCACAACTCACTGATTTTGAGGTTGAAAAAGAACGAGAGAAGTCATTGGCCTTATGGCTAAGAGAACGCGTAAGTATACACCGTCAAAGAGTATTCAAGAAAATTCATTTCACTTTATAACTAGCCTTTTCTACACGCAAGTGCAAGAAGGTTTAATTACGGATGAAAGAGTTCGTCAGGTAGCCTACGACCCATCAAAAATTGCACAGAATTATCCTGGATTATTGTCAATGGGTATAGGTTTCATACGAAAGACTATGGGCAGAATAAATCTACCATGAACAGTGGCGTATGTGTAAAAGGAAGTACATACAATGAAAGTGAGTATGACTACTATGGTATTGTAGAGGAGATCCTACAATTGCAATATCTAGGACAAGACAATCATATATTCTTGTTCAAGTGTCATTGGTTTGATCCGAATTCCATTCGAAATGACACAACACATGGGATTGTCGAGCTTAAGCATAAGTCAAAATTGAATACTTATGAGCCATTCATCTTAGCCACACAAGCCCAACAAGTGTATTATACAAGCTATCCTTCATGTACAAACAAAGAACGAAATGATTGGTGGGTAGTTTGCAGAGTTAAGTCAAGACTATTCTCTGATTATGATTGGACATGACTGATCAGGCACCTGAAGAGATCAACGCAGAATTCTTTCAAGAAGACTTTGTTGAAGATGTAGAGTTGACAACTCATATTGGAGAAGACGAATCCGAAGCACCATGTCCTTGTCTCACGGAAATGAGGTCGAAGAAGTCGATCCACGTGAGATGAACGACAGTAGTGCTCGTCGTACAGATATTGAATATGAAAGTTCTGGTGAGGAAGAGGAATATACAGTGATGAATGTGAAGATGATGATGAAGATGGGGTTGAATTAGACATATCGTCATCATCTGAGGAGGAAATGGATATCAATTAAAATGATAGAATTTTTCACACTTGTAGAGTATTTAAAGCAGCTCACTTCCAATATAAGCAATTGACTAGTAAAACATTATGATTTTATGTTCTCTATGAAGATATGGTGCGTGGAGGAAGATCTGGTAGCAGTTCTAGGAGGGGCATCCGTGGGAGGGCTTTGTTCCCCGCATCTGGTATGTATATTTTCTAATATAGTCATCAGCTGTGTATTTTTCTCTGTATATTATTATGTGTACTTGTGTAGTGTTAATGCCATTAAAATCGTTACAGTTTCTGGTTCTCCTTCGAGTGAGCGGACACCTCCTCTACCTAGTGGATGAGGTTTGTATATTTCAATTTTCAAGTATTTTTTTAGTCATTATTTACACATATTATTAATGTTATTAGAATTGCTACAGTTGCTGGTCCTTCTTCTGCATCTCCTAGCGTGCCTGCAGGTATGTATATTTCAATTTCCAAGTATTTTTGTAATAATTATTTATATATTATTAATGTTATTAGAATTGCTACAGTTGCTAGTTCTTCTGCTCCTACTGTGCCTGTAGGTATGTATATACAAATGTACTTTTATTGTGCATTCATCTTCTTCATTACTTATGCGTCTATTCTAGTTACAGCTGTTGGTGCATCCTCCAAGTCTCCTCCTGTAGTAGCTGGTATGTATATGTAAAGTTATACTTTAATGTATGCATTAATTCTGATGCCATTAAAATGTCACATGCTCAGGTCACTCTACACATTCTCCAGATGCACCAGTAGGTTTGTATATTTAACTGTTAGGGTATTTCTTTGTCATTATTTAATATTTTTGTACATTACTCATGTTGTTCATCATTATTTTCCAGGTTCGGTGCCAGAGGATGCTGGTAGTCTACAGGAGGGTGAGGTAGTTTTTATGAGAGCACTCTGCGAGAGGTCTGGATTAATGGGTACGTAATCAACATGTATGTATTTCTTATGGGCAATGAAGTGAATTTAGTTCAGAAATTGACATTATGCAGTTACATCATTGCAGTGATAAAATAGAGCCTACTCAAGCATCTCAATCATCACAAGAACATTACAAGCACATTTTCCTGGGCCAATTCATAGATTCATACATGCAGTTCACTAACTCTTATGTATATAGAGCCATCATCGATTCACGAGTCGTACGGACGAGGCGCGGTCTCGATTTGTATGGACGATGACCGCAAGATCAAATTTCAAGCATTTGATGTATAACGTGAGAAAAAATGCAGAGAAACATTCTCAGAGTGCAGACCCGACTCTTTGGAGGGAGCGGGCGCCCAGTTGGATGAGGGAGAATATTGGGAAACTCTTTGCAACATCTGGGCTGCAGAGAGATGGCAACAAACATCTCAATAATGAAAGTTAATCGGGTGCGAATCCAAAAGCAAACATGCATACTGGTGGGTCTGTCTCTTTTGCGACCCATCAGTCCAGATTGGTAAGTAATTTGTCTATTTTTGGTCTCTTTTATTTATAAAGGTACTCATTTATGTCATGTTTTTTTTGTGAAATAGGAGAAGGAGCTAAAAAGGCAGCCGACATTTTCGAGGTGTTCGATAGAACACACAAGAAAAAAGGAACGGATGCATACATTAGCGATAGAGCCGAGTGGTTGCAGTAAGTATTTAAAAGATATTCACTATTTAATTTTTCACATTAATATGAATATTAACTACTATCGTTTTTTCTGGTTTCTTGCAGGAGTCATACAGCCAACAAATGACAGAGAAGTACGTCGGGGAGGACGAGCAGCCGCCGTTAGATCCTGAGGTATGGGTTGCGGCATCTGGGGCCCCAAAGAAAGGCCATGTGTATGGTTTTGGGCACAGCATCGACACGAGCCGGGTGTTATCTGGAGGATCCAGCTCAGGGTCACAGACCAGTGCATTCCACGCAGGAGTTGGTACTCCAGGTACTTCTCCAGGACAGCTGATGGGCTTCATTGACAGTAGGATATCGGGCTTAGAGTCGTCTGGCGGATTCGATGGAGACTCGTCTGGCCCAGATGCAGATGCAGGTGACCAACGCACTACAGGCCCAGCTCTCCCAGTCCCTCTCCCAGGTTATCTCCCAGGCCTTCTCCCAGGTCAACATTCTCCTCCACAGGTAGCACCTCCTCACAGGCAGCACCATCGACATCAGCACACGCCCCTCACGTGAGTAAATTTATTTTATTTCAGAGGTTTAATTTTAACAGTTAACTTAGTTTAACTTCATTTGGGTTGATCGACGCACAATTTCTTGTTAAGCGAGTTAGGTTAGTTAAAAAGGGAGAACTTAGGTAGGTTTGGGGGTTCAAAATTAGAAATACTCATCCGATTGGCCTCCGATTTTTTCCAGCACGGTCGGGGCGATGAGTATGACTTGTGAAAATTGACGGAGTTCAATTCGGACTCCCGATTTGAGCTTGACGCCTCAACTTACATTAAGCAAGTTAGTTTAGTTAAGAAATGAAAACATTGGTTTGTGGGTCCAAAATTAAAAATACTCATCCGATTGGCCTCCGGTTTGTTCCAGAACGGTCGGGGCGATGAGTGTGACTTGTGGAAACCGACAGAGTTCAATTCGGACTCTCGGTTTGAGCTCGACGCTCAAAGTCACAATAAACAAGTAGTTTAGTTTAGAAATGAAAAACTTAGGTTTGTAGGTTCAAAATTAAAAATACTCATCTGATTGGCCTCCGGTTTGTTCCAGAACGGTCGGGGCGATGAGTGTGACTGTGGGAAACTGACGGAGTTCAATTCGGACTCCCGGTTTGAGCTCGACGCTCAAAGTCACAATAAACAAGTTAGTTTAGTTTAGAAATGAAAAACTTAGGTTTGTGGGTCCAAAATTAAAAAACTCATCCGATTGGCCTCCGGTTTGTTCCAAAACGGTCGGGGCGATGAGTGTGACTTGTGGAAACGACGGAGTTCAATTCGGACTCTCAGTTTGAGCTCGACGCTCAAAATCACAATAAACAAGTAGTTTAGTTTAGAAATGAAAAACTTAGGTTTGTAGGTTCAAAATTAAAAACACTCATCTGATTGGCCTCCGGTTTGTTCCAGAACGGTCGGGGCGATGAGTGTGACTTGTGGAAACTGACGGAGTTCAATTCGGACTCGGTTTGAGCTCGACGCTCAAAGTCACAATAAACAAGTTAGTTTAGTTTAGAAATGAAAAACTTAGGTTTGTGGGTCAAAATTAAAAATACTCATCCGATTGGCCTTCGGTTTGTTCCAAAACGGTCGGAGCGATGAGTGTGACTTGTGGAAACCGACGGAGTTCAATTCGGACTCCGGTTTGAGCTCGACGCTCAAAGTCACAATAAACAAGTTAGTTTAGTTTAGAAATGAAAAACTTAGGTTTGTGGGTCCAAAATTAAAAATACTCATCCGATTGGCCTCTGGTTTGTTCCAGAACGGTCGGGGCGATGAGTGTGACTGTGGAAACGACGGAGTTCAATTCGGACTCCCGGTTTGAGCTCGACGCTCAAAGTCACAATAAACAAGTTAGTTTAGTTTAGAAATGAAAAACTTAGGTTGTGGGTCCAAAATTAAAAATACTCATCCGATTGGCCTCCGGTTTGTTCCAGAACGGTCGGGGCGATGAGTGTGACTTGTGGAAACCGACAGAGTTCAATTCGGACTCCCGGTTTGAGCTCGACACTCAAAGTCACAATAAACAAGTTAGTTTAGTTTAGAAATGAAAAACTTAGGTTTGTGGGTCCAAAATTAAAAATACTCATCCGATTGGCCTCCGGTTTTTCCAGAACGGTCGGGGCGATGAGGTGACTTGTGGAAACCGACGGAGTTCAATTCGGACTCCCGGTTTGAGCTCGACGCTCAAAGTCACAATAAACAAGTTAGTTAGTTTAGAAATGAAAAACTTAGGTTTGTGGGTCCAAAATTAAAAATACTCATCCGATTGGCCTCCGGTTTGTTCCAGAACGGTCGGGGCGATGAGTGTGACTTGTGGAAGCCGACAGAGTTCAATTCGGACTCCGTTTGAGCTCGACGCTCAAAGTCACAATAAACAAGTTAGTTTAGTTTAGAAATGAAAAACTTAGGTTTGTGGGTCCAAAATTAAAAATACTCATCCGATTGGCCTCCGGTTTGTTCAGAACGGTCGGGGCGATGAGTGTGACTTGTGGAAACCGACGGAGTTCAATTCGGACTCCCGTTTGAGCTCGACGCTCAAAGTCACAGTAAACAAGTTAGTTTAGTTTAGAAATGAAAAACTTAGGTTTGTGGGTCCAAAATTAAAAATACTCATCCGATTGGCCTCCGTTTGTTCCAGAACGGTCGGGGCGATGAGTGTGACTTGTGGAAACCGACAGAGTTCAATTCGAACTCCCGATTTGAGCTCGACGCTCAAAGTCACAATAAACAACTTAGTTTAGTTTAGAAATGAAAAACTTAGGTTTGTGGGTCCAAAATTAAAAATACTCATCCGATTGGCCTCCGGTTTGTTCGAGAACGGTCGGGGCGATGAGTGTGACTTGTGGAAACCGACGGAGTTCAATTCGGACTCCGGTTTGTGCTCGACGCTCAAAGTCACAATAAACAAGTTAGTTTAGTTTAGAAATGAAAAACTTAGGTTTGTGGGTCCAAAATTAAAAATACTCATCCGATTGGCCTCCGGTTTGTTCCAGAACGGTCGGGGCGATGAGTGTGACTTGTGGAAACGATGGAGTTCAATTCGGACTCCCGGTTGAGCTCGACGCTCAAAGTCACAATAAACAAGTTAGTTTAGTTTAGAAATGAAAAACTTAAGTTTGTGGGTCCAAAATTAAAAATACTCATCGATTGGCCTCCAGTTTGTTCCAGAACGGTCAGGGCGATGAGTGTGACTTGTGGAAACCAACGGAGTTCAATTCGAACTCCTAACTTGTGTGACAAAAATATATAGTGCGTTCAAAATATTAACCGAAAGTGATTGAATAAAAATCTATGAAATTAAAAAATTTATTGCTTATAATAGTATTTCATTTATGCTTCTAAATTAAGTTATTGCTTAGTATTTAATTTTACTTATTATTGTTATATATGTATTGTAGGTTCCTCCATCGGGTGGAGTGGGAGGAGACGAGCACGAGGATGAAGACGAGGACGAGGATTCTTGATTTTCATTTCATTATCATTATTGTTGTAGACATTTTTATTATTGTTGTTGGCATTTATTATTGTGATGTTGTGGATATTTTATATTATTGTTGAAGTGTGTGGACATTATTATTGTTGTGGATAATTTTATATTGTTGTGGATATGTTTATTATTGTTGTGTTGTAGATATTTTTCTTGGGATAATTTGTTTGTTGTCGATATTGTTATTTATTTTAAAGCAGGTTATTTTCCTAAAAAATATATATTAAAAAATATTTTAAAAATAGAGACTGATTAGTGACTGATAATCAGTCCCTATTCGGTCCCTAAAATAGGGACCGAATAGGGACTGAGATTATTCAGTCCCAGATAGGGACCGAATCAGTTCAGTCTCTAAAATAGGGACTGAATAAAACCGGTCCCTAATAGAGACCGATTATATCAGTCCCTATTCGGTCCCTATTTTGGGACCAAATAGGGACTGAACTAATTTGGTCCCTATTTAGGGACCGAATAAGCCAGTCCCTATTCGGTCTAAAATAGGGACTGAATAGGGACTGAACTAATTCGGTCCCTAGTTAGGGACCGAATAAGCCAGTCCTATTCGGTCCCCATTTTAGGGACTGAATAGGGACTGAACTAATTCGGTCCCTATTAGACACCGAATATATTCGGTCCCTATTCGGTCCCTAAAATAGGGACGAATAGAGACTGATATATCGGTCTCTATTAGGGACCGATTTTATTCGGTCCCTATTTAGGGACCAAATAGAGACTGAAACTTTTCAGTCATTAAATTGGGACCGAACTTATTCGGTCCCTATTCGGTCCCTATATAGTGACCGAATAGGGACCGAATAAAATCAGTCACAGATTTGTGACAGATTTTCTTCACCGACAAATTCGGTCTCTATTCGGTCACTATTCGGTCTCTGATGTGTTTAGGGACCTAATAAAGACCGAATAGAGACCGAATATTTGGTCTCTATTTCCGTTTTTTCTTGTGGTGATAGGAATATAGAATGAAACTAGATCACACAAGTCAAAATATGTCGTACCTAATGTGAGCTTGGGTAGAGCCATGGGAATGGAGTCACAAGTGACATATTTAGATGACGACTTCTATTATTATCTTGAAGGTACTTATTACCTCTATGGCCGCTGAATGTGATCAGGCTAGGACATGCAACGAACAATAAGAACTTGACTCAGGCGATCTTACAAGCCACCCAGGGTGGAGGTAACCGCGGAGCCGGTGATCTCCATCGAAAATTTTGGAATATGGATCCGCCTAGGTTTGGAGGGGGAGTACTGACCCAGATGTTGCTGAACACTGGGTTAAGAAAATTAAAGGATATTCAGGGTCATGCAATGCACGGACTAGAACAAAGTACTACTGGCGACTTTCCAATTGGAAAAGGATGTCAGGGCATGGTGGGAGTCAGTAGAAGCAACCTTGAATGGCCAGCAACTAACATGGGCTCAGTTCATTGAGCACTTCAATACCAAGTACTTCTGAGAGGGTCCAAGAACGGAAAGCAGCCGAATTTGCGGCTTTGAAGCAGAGAGGACTCAATGTGGCCGAGTATGAGGCCCAATTCTCTCGTCTGTCCCGATATGATGTTCACTTAATTGGGACATAAAGGATGAAGGCGAAACGCTTTCTAAATGGCTTGAGGCCCCAGTTCATCACTCAACTGGCGCCAATGGACATTCAAACCTATGCTGACATGGTAAAGAAGGCTTAGTTATTGGAAGATGCCATGGAGACTGCCAAAAGAATTAAGGGAAACTCCGTGAAAAGGGAGCAAGTGTCTTCTACTGGAAGGTATCAGCCGACTATGGGAAGAAAATGCCCAGTGGCGGAGTAAATGAACCAGCGGATAAAAAGCCGAAGGAGATAGGTAAGCAGATAGTGGTGACAACAGGAGAAAGGTGCAAACATTGTGACAGAGCTGGTCATCGGTCTGAACAATGCTGGAGAGCGCATGGGAGATGCCTGCGCTGTGGTAGTCGTGACCATAGGATCTCAGACTGCCCAATATTGAAGGAACAAGCCCCTCAGGACAAACGTCTGAATGGACAGAAGAGTCAAGGCCGCTTGCAAGCTATTCAGGAACCAGAAGCTTCTGAAGAAGGAGGTATCGTGGAAGGTACACTTACTATTCTTTCCGACCGCATATGTTCTCTTTGATACGGGAGCTACGGATTCCTTTATATCTCAAACATTTGTTGATACCCTACCCGTGAAACCTGTCCCAATGAAATCCGGAATAGTTGTGTCAACCCCGATTGGTCCTGGCACCAATCTTACAAACCATATGCCATCCAGTGAAGTGTTGATAGACACCCAAAACCTACCAGCAAATTTAATATGTATGGATATGGAGAGTTAGGATGTGATACTGGGAGCAGACTGGTTGTCTGAACATGGGGCTAGTATCAACTGCAGGAGAAGTCGGGTAACCTTTAGCCAGTACCCAAAACTAGTGTTCACAGGGGATAGAAACCGCAGGAGATTGTCACTTATCTCTGCACTACAAGCCAAAAGGATGATGAGGAAAGGTTGTATGGCCTTTCTTGTTGCTGTGGTCATCGCAAAGAATGAAGTCAAAGTTGAGGACATCCATGTCGTCAGCGAATACGCTGATGTTTTCCCGAAGACTTGCCAGGAATTCCTCCTGAGCGAGAGGTCGATTTATCATCAAGTTGGTCACTGGAGCAGCACCAGTATCTAGGGCACCATATAGAATGTCCCCCGCAGAACTGAAGGAATTAAAAGAGCAACTGATGGAACTGTTAGAGAAGGGTTTCATCGACCAAGCACATCGCCATGGGGTGCCAACTGTCTCTCGTCAAGAAGAAGATGGGTCGATGAGGCTATGCATAGATTATAGACAACTAAATCAGTTAACCATCAAGAACAAATACCCTATGCTGAGGATTGATAGTTGTTTGATCAATTATCTGGAGCTCGATACTACTCGAAAATAGATCTCCGATCCGGTTATCATCAATTGAGGATCAAAGGAGAAGACATTCACAAGACTGCCTTCCGAAGCAGGTATGGGCATTATGAATTTATTGTTATGCCTTTCGGACTAACAAATGCCCCTGCAGTTTTCATGCAATTGATGAATAGCATTTATCGCCCATATCTTGATAAATTTGTGGTGGTATTCATCGATGATATATTGATCTATTCCAAGACGAAGGAAGAGCATGAGGAGCATTTGAGGATCTCATTACAGATTCTAAGGGAGAATAAATTATATGCCAAGCTAAGTAAATGTGAATTCTGGCTTGAGGAGGTATCCTTTTTGGGGCATGTGGTAACCAGGATGGTATCGTTGTTGATCCATCAAAGGTGAGGCGTACTGAAATGGGAAAGACCGACAAGCGTCACAGAGATCAGGAGTTTTCTAGGATTAGCTGGGTTACTATCGAAGGTTTATAAAGGATTTCTCAAAGATTGCAGTGCCATGACCAAGCTGACCCGGAAGGAAAATCCATTTGTGTGGACCGATGATGTGAGGAAAGTTTTAACAACTTGAAGAAGTGTCTAACTACTGCTCCTGTCCTCGCCTTACCCACTGAAGAGGGAGGATTTGAAATTTATTCAGATGCTTCTGGAATAGGACTGGGATGCGTCTTAATGCAGCAAGGGAAGGTAATAGCTTATGCCTCCAGACAATTGAAGATCCACGAAGTGAACTATCCGGTTCACGACCTGGAGTTAGCAGATGTAGTATTCGCCTTGAAAATTTGGAGGCATTATATCTATGGTGAGCAATTTAAAGTCTTTTCTGACCACAAGAGTTTGAAATACTTGTTCTCACAGAAGGAGCTGAACATGAGACAAAGAAGGTGGTTAGAGTACCTTAAGGACTTTGACTTTTCCATTCAGTATCACCCTGGGAAAGCCAATGTAGTGGCAGACGCTCTAAGTAGACAACCAGGAGCTATGCTAGCTAGTATGATGCTGGGCGAATGGAAGTTACTGGAGCAATTTGCAAGCTTGAACATAGACGTGGGAAAGAAGGAAAAATAAGTAATGATTTCAAATCTCCAGATACAATCCGACCTACTGACTAAAATCAAGGAGAAACAAGGAGAGGATCCATTTTTAGTTGAGATCAGGGAGAAGTTAGAGCAAAGGCCTGACTTACTCTATCAGCGGAAGGAAGATTACTGTTCCGAGGTAGGACATGTATCCCTGATCACAGAGAACTCAAGAAGAGGTTACTAAATGAAGCTCACAATCTAAGTACACGATCCACCTTGGATCAACAAAGATGTACCAAGACTTGAAAAGGTCGTACTGGTGGCCAAACATGAAGAGGGATGTGGCCGATCATGTGTCATACTGTTTAACATGCATGAAAGTCAAGGCCGAGCATCTCCGTACAGCTGGTGGACTGCTACCACTAGAAATCCAGAATGGAAGTGGGATAGCATCGGTATGGACTTTATCATGGGATTGCCCAAGACTAGAGGTGGTATGGATGCAATTTGGGTAATAGTTGATCGATTGACTAAGTCGGCTCATTCCTTGCCGATTAAGAGCACCTGGTATGTGGATGTATTGTTGCATTATATGTTAAGGAAGTAGTTAGATTGCATGGGGTTCCATCTAGCATAATATCAGATCGGGACCCTAGATTTACTTCCACTTCTGGAAGGGACTGCAAGCAGCAATGGGTACTAAACTAAATTTTAGTACTGCTTCCATCCTCAGACTGATGGACAAACTGAAAGGACCAATCAAATTGTGGAGGATTGCTTCGTGCTCTGGTGCTAGATTTCATAGGGCGATGGGATGATCAGTTGTACCTGATGGAGTTTGCATATAACAATAGCTATCATACAAGTATCAAGATGGCTCCATTTGAAGCCTTATATGACAAGAGTTGCATATCACCCCTTTGTTGGGAAGAGGTTGGGGAGAACCAATGGGTTGGACCCGACTTAATTGAGGCGACTGTCAGGAAGGTTCAGATTGTCAGGGAACGTCTGAAGATAGCACAATCCAGGCAGAAGAGTTATGCAGACAAGAGAAGGAGAGAACTAGAATTTCAGGTTGGCGAAATGTTTTCTTGAAGGTCTCACCTCAAGGGGAATACAAAGATTTGAGATCAAGGAAAGTTGAGTCCCAGATTTATAGGGCCATTTGAAATTTGGAAAGGATTGGTCAGGTGGCGTATAGACTTGCACTACCTCCCCAGCTGGAGAACGTGCATAATGTGTTCCACATATCCATGCTGCGGAAGAATACTATTCAATGCCGACCATGTAATCAACCATGAGGACTTGGAGATTCGGGAGGACCTGACTATGAAGAGAAGCCGATCAAACTGTTGGATCGGAAGATTCAACGACTCAGAATCGTACCATACCTATGGTGAAGGTCCAATGGAGTCGAGACGGAGTTACTAATGCTACCCTGGGAAACAGAGGAAAGAATAGAGAGAAAAACCACCCAGAACTATTCTCAGGTACGAACTACACCATTATGCGTAAATTTGGGGACAAATTTCTTAAGTGGGGGAGGATGTAACACCCGAAATTTAGTGATTTAAAAATTTGGAAAAAAAGGGGAATAAATTAAATAAACAGATTAGAGAGACTTCCAACACCATGTAGTAATGACCCATTAACAAGATTGGGCCAATGTAGCACATTTGACCAAGGATGAAAAACTAGGATGGGAATTACCAGAAATTCGTGTATGTAATTATGCATAATTAGAGAGGGCAAGTTAGGGTTAAAAATAAGGTAATTAGTCATGCAAGGTAAGCCAAAACCGAACCCAACCCCTGGAGGTTTTCCTAAACCGTTGCTACCTCCTTTGGAGGAAAGACTCCCAGATTCCTGGAAAATAGGAACAGAATTCGCAGCCCTTTTCTAGTCCGTTAGGACTCTTAACTACACCCTAAAACTATAAGAACTCATCCCTAAACTCTTGGGGAAGGTTTAGCAACAAGTTGGGATCGTTTGGAGGCAGGCTAGAGCTTCTGAGGAGAAGGAGAAAGGCTGGGAACCCGGAGCTTCATCCCCTTCATCCTCTGTTACATCCAGAACGTCGACTGGACTTAGATCTTCATAAAGGTAGGTGTTCTCGGGCCAAGATTAAAGAAAAACCAACACCATCATGTAGTTCTTTGAGTCTAGGTTCATTTGCACTTGGTTTGACTAGTTTTCATGGAGTATACATTGTGTATTCGTGATTTTCCCGAAGTCTCACACAGTTAGGGATTTTCCCGTCCTTCTTATTATGCACATGAATCGAGACCAAATTGACTAAACTTTCTTCATGAACGTTCTTCCACTTGAAGTCACGATCATCTTCTATGTTGGATTTGGTCGAAAGTCTTCGTTAGAGAGTTAGGAGCATGATAAGAGAGTCTCTGCAAGATACTGCGATTTCGGGTTTACACTTGAATTTGTTCTTCACAAGTTTTCTCGGGATTAGAGACCGAATTGATCAAACCCCCAACATCAAAGTTCTTTACTAGTTGTCCTCGTCATCTTTCGTGTTGAACGTTTGTCTAATGTCATTCGATAGAGAGTTATAAGAGGTGGAAGTGATCGCTGCATGATACATATTTTCTGGTTACACCTGACCATGGTTTTGTTCTGGAAGGGCCACTAGTGTGACACTACTTGAGGTAGTGTCGACACACTGTCCCAAAAACAGCTCAGAAAGTGTTCTGGGAAGCTCTAGTGTCGACACTACTGATCTAGTGTCGACACACTGTCCCAGTTTGACCCAGAAAGTTTTTGGGAGCTGATCTAGTGTTGACACTACCTGAGCTAGTGTCGACACACTATCCCATACTGGCCAGAAGGTTTTCTGGAAGCTGTCCCTAGTGTCGACACTACCTGATCTAGTGTCGACACTACTTGACCTTTTTGCCTTGTATTTGAAGCACTGTGTCGACACTACTTGATCTAGTGTCGACACTACTTGACCAGTTTTGCATGATTTTGTCTTGAGTTTGAAACATCGTGTCAACACCACTTGATCTAGTGTCGACACTACCCTTACAAGATTTTACATATTTTGGGTCTGATCATCTCATGATGTCTACTAGCAGGTGCATGATGTTATAGTATGCATGGACCTAAAATAAATCAACCCATTGAAAAATAGTAATGATATGAATACGATTCTAATGTGTAATTGTGATGATCTTATGTCCATTGGATTATCTTGTGATCTTACTTATTGTCAATTGATAAGATAAAAATATAATGGAATGTGGGGATGAATACATGTTAGTATAGACATGTTAGTGATGTTAATGTCATGATTTGCATATGAGTTTCAAATGTCACGTGCTTTCCGGTGTTAAATTAATTATCTGTTCACATGCATACATGTTAGGAAAGCACATATTCTGCATATGATCTGTCTTTGAAAATCATCATGTCAAGACATTAATGAACTATGAAACATAAGATACGTCGTTATCCTGCCTTGTTCTTTTGAGCTGTGTGTCATTCCTGGACTCTATGAATGATCATGTTCCTTTACTACGAGCTTGTTGTTGAAACTCTTTGGCCATAATATGAATCTGTTTGTCGGCACAACGTGGGACTCCGGTCCAATTGATACAATGCCTGTGCAATAGGGGCCATGTCCGGTCCTGGGGAGGAGCGCCCCACGTACTTATTAACCGCGGGAGTATGGACTCTTGGTGCTTGGCATAGCATAAACAAGCACGCAAGATTGTGAAAATGTGCCTCCTATTTGACATGATAAGTTGACTTGACATGATATGATACATATGTTCATGTGAACACATGAGATCTGTTGAATATGGCCAATCTCTTCTGACATGATTCTATTCTTGAAATATCTGTCCATTGTATATGAAACTCGACATTTGATCTGCATGATATCCGTGCTACTTGCTATTCAACTTGTTAGAAAAGCATGCAATGTCATCATATTATATGCATATTGCCGCTTTAAAATGCTAATCATGTATATTAGTGCCCACACAATATTGAGATGTAAATCCTATGAGCTAGTTCGCTCACCCCTATCATCTTGCCCTTTTCAGGAAGTGATGAAGAATCAGTAGAGTCTGATGGGGCAGGGCAAGAGTGACGAGCACCTGTCATATGAATAGTTGTCAGCTTAGGAATAGAATTTAAGTAGTTGATGTATTAGAGAAACGTTGTTATTGATAAATAAACACTTTCAGTTGATTCTTCTTATGTGAGGTTGTATCTAGTTGAATGAAATGAAATAAGGTTACTTTTGGTGACCATATTATAGTCTCGAATGTGTTATTATATTCAATTGTGACTTTGCGCTATTCAACTGTGATACGCCGGTTTGTATCGTTTCACGTCCCCCGGTATTTATTCTGCTGCTAAATATCGGGGCGTGACATGATTGCTACATTCTGTATACAATTTGTGACATTATTCCACATTACATTAACGTCTTGATCTAAATTCCAAATATTTCTTTGATTAGATGATTTTAAATGTTTCCAAATTTTTATCTTTAATTCCACAACTTAATCTTAGCACAATTTTTATGATGGTTTTCTTTAAGTTTGAAATACGAACATATATACTAGTAACCTATGTTGTGGGGATAAACTATCTCCAGGAATAACTTTGCAATCTTTACACAAAGCTCTATCAACCTTTCTAATAAGAAAATAATCAGTTTGGCTCTATGTGTTCCACTCTTGTATATTATTAGGTGTTCGTCTTCTTCTTGAAGAATGTGTTAGCAATTACTAAGTCAAAGCCATAGCAAACTCAAGAATACTAGTACCATGTCATTTCTATCGCCAAAACCAAATCCTTCATGAATCCCTATATCCTCTATTACTTTCACCACATGATCATTAAGATCCCCACCAATAAATTTTTTCTCTTCAATAGGGATATTTTGGATCAATCTATCAATAGCCTCCCAAAAATGCTTTTTAATGCTCTATTCTAAACCCACTTGTGGTGCATATGCACTAACTATATCAAAGTTACTCACATACGATAAGCTTTATAAGATAAGTCTATCTCTCAGTCTATTAACTTCTACAACTTTCTCTTTTAAGTCTTTATTATTATTATGGCCACACCATTCTAGATTTACTAGTTCCATCATACAAAATTTTATAACCATCAATCTCTTTAGCTTTAGATCCTTTCCACTTAGTTTCTTGTAGACAAGCTATGCTAACCCTTCATATCCTCATTAACTTGACCAACTCTAAAACCTTACCCGGTAAAGTTCTTACATTCCAAGTAGCTAGACGGATCTTATGTTTTTGGAGTAACTTCTTACCCGTGTTCGTCCAATCCCACACGGGAACCCTTGCCTATTTTGACACGCAATCGGACGCCATCGCGGCGCGTCGCTTATGGGGAACGTACTAGCTGGCCCTAGCTCACTTATCATTCCATCCGAGTCCGATGAAATGCGTCGCTTCCGGGGGACGCCCTAGCATTAGCACATATATTTAGATCAGAATTCATGTAAGGATTTGACATTATTTTACTGCTGGCTGTCAACCTAACGCAAACTCTTTCACCCGAACTTGGAACCGGCTACGGCGGCGTTAGACAAAAGTGCACAGAAATTAAAAACCAGGGGGATGACATTATGCTATTAACAAAACCTAATCTGCCAGTGTAGTAAACACTAATTGGTTTCAGAAGCATGACAGTACCATCTGCTGAAGTAATGTCAATAGAAGTTCACAAAACTATGATTCTCCTGGTAGTAATCAAGACTACAGAAGTGCGAGACAACGAGGTCCATGTAGTGGATGCCGGGTTTCTAACTGAATTTCAAGTGTTAGGTTTGTTCAGAAATCAGAATCAAACCCATTAAAGGAAGTCAATACTGGTGTCCATTAGCAATGAAATGCCTTGCTGACGGGGACCGTGACTCGTAAGGGTAATATGTAAAAAAAAATACCTTATTTAATTCCCCGCCCGCCCTGGCTTCCTCCTCCCGCGACTCGTGTAGTGTCACACGTCTCTGCTTTGTTGCAGACCAACCACTGCTGCCTCCTCCTCTTCCATTTCCCTCCTCCGTCCCCGTTCTCGTCTTCGCCTTCTTCGCACAGAGGAGATGAATCGGCCTTCTCAGAGCAGGCGCCACACCCCCACCGCCTCCGTCTCGTCTTCGGCCTCGTCTTTCTCCTTTCCAAGGCGGCCTCCAATTCCCACTACCAGGAAGGCGATGTGCCCCCACCCAACGCCGCCGGCACCGAGGAGGTTGGGCTGTTCACTGACGAAGACATGGCGCCTCGGTCGCGCCCTCCAGTCCCTCCTGGGTTACACCTTCCGCGATCCCCGGTCGGCGGAGGAGGCCCTCACCCACCCCTCCGTGCAGCACCCCTCCGCCCAGCGCCGCATCTCCTACCAGCGCCTCGAGTTCATGGGAGACGCCGCCCTCGGCCTCGCCGTCACCAAACATCTGTACATCACCTACCCTGAGGCGGACTCCGGCCCCCTCACCAACCTCCGCGCCGCCAACGTCTCCACCGAGAAGCTCGCCCGGGTCGCGCTCCGCCACGGGCTGTACCGCCACCTCCGCCGGAAGGCCCCCGCGCTCGACACCCAAGTGGCGGAGTTCACCGCCGCGGTGGAGCGGGAGGAGGACGACGACGCCGAACTCGCCGCCATCTACGGCGGCGCCTCGTTGAAGGCGCCCAAGGTGCTGGCCGACGTGGTTGAGTCGGTGGCCGCGGCGGTGTTTCTTGACACCGGGTTCGACCTGGCGGTGATGTGGCGGGTCTGCCGGGGGATGCTGGAGCCCATCATCACCCCCGACACCTTCCACGATCACCCCCGTGTCGGCACTGAACAGGCTCTGCCAGCAACGGGGATGGTCTCTAGACTTCAAGAGCTGGCGCAATGAGAACCGCACCGTGGTCAACGCCTTCGTCAATGGGGATTTGCTCGGCATCGGCTCCTCTGATCAGAAGCAGCTCGCCAAGCTCAATGCGGCTCGCCACGCTCTTCAAGAGCTCTCGCTGGCCATTCTTGAAGCCCAGGAAGAAGAGATGTGGGAAAAGGAGTTATTAGGGGTTATCGACGGCGGTGGTGACGCGGTTGGTGGTAAAGAAGAGCTGACGGATGAAAAGGGGACGGAGGTGAGCGCAGGTGAATCGTCTGTAGAAAATAACCCGGTGGTTATCGACGGTGAAGGGCTGGAGGAATTAGTGGAGGGGGCCAAGATGAAGCTTAACATCATATGCGGGAAGAACCATTGGCCGCTCCCTGTGTACAGGCATGATTTCTCTCTGACATCCACTCTTCGCCTCTTTCTTGAGCTTATTTTACTTTGTGGATATATATATTCATGATAATGCTTGATATCAGATTCTGTTTCTATGTTTTCCGTGCCTTTGATTTCATATTTCCACCGGCTACCAAGAAATGTAGCATGTCATGTTGGACAGGGTGATGGGTGAATGGTATTTTATTACATGACAATGTTTGTAGAACAGTTACCTTGGATATAGATTGTTTAGCAGAAAGTACCTGGAATGGATTCATTTGAGTAGGTACACATGGAGATTCTGCCAAGCCCTTCCTAAGCAACTGAGGAAAAGGACGGCATAAACTATTTCCATTTGATAAAGAGAGAGCTCCCTATTCCCCAAACATTATGAAAGTCGAGTTCCAAGGTTTCTGTTTCTGCTCATTGAACCTATAGCCTTTGTTTACATCTTGTACAAGATCTTGAGGTGAACAACTTATAAACTAGCAATTTTTGTAGATGGTTGATCCACCAATTTTATTGGATCGTGCAGAGATAGAGCTCCAGGTCATCATATATATATATATTGGTACATATGCTTCTCCTTGATGTGCAAATTTTTGTGTGCTAGGGGTGCCAGTGCTTGTTTTCTTCCATTCATGTGTTTTTGTTGCATCATCGATGTTCCACTCGTTCTCATGATGACAGTTGATAAGCTTCCTTTTCAATGAGGTGCATCATCGATGTTCCACTCTTTCTCATGATGATAGTTGATAAGCTTTTTTTTTCAATGAATATGAATGCTTGCATTTCTTGGAACAACAAAGTCTGCCTCATTTTGCTTTATGTTGCTCAATCATGAAATCTTTTCTTGTTTTGATGACCCTACAGCCTATCATTGGATATTCTTATATTTCAACTATATTGTGACTGATCTATTAAATCAGCAGGATTTTCCATGTAAAAGAAAACAAATGGATCTAGATCAATAATTTGAGTGTTTTCGGTAAGGCAATAGCCTCCTTGCCTACGATCTATGGTCAAGAAAACCCTCTTGTTGGTTAGCTCAGTGGAAGATAGTCAGGTATGGTTGAAATTTCATGGAAGGAGAACTTCATTTTCTTACCCACTCTATGTAGACTGCCAATAGGACATATGATTCTAGTTGATTACCGCATAAATTAAGTTCCCTCAGTGAGTACAAATGTTTTTGCACGATAAGGCCTTTGCAAGCAACTGGCTTTGGAATATTTCGAGTAGACAGCCTAGTCAATGGGATGGAGGCGATGGTATCAAAATGTTGTATTGATATTCAGAGGTGGCTGTGGTTTGGAGTCATGAACACGAAGTTGACGGAGAGCTTTTAGATATTTTAATTTGGAATTATAGTTCAAAGGTAGGAGACGATTTCAAAAGGCCCTTTAAGATCATGTGATGGCACAGAAGCCCGGTCTTGGAGATAGATGTGCGGGAGGGGATTGGAGGATTGCTGATGCGGTGGTATGCATCCACATCCCTTCCACGTTGTAAGGGACAAGGAGAGAAGATCAGATGAATATATGGACACTAGCAGGTGATTCATGATGGAATGGGCTTAACCAACAATGCACTGAGATTTCAGTGTCTGAACAATGAGGTATTACTGCAGAACAATAGGAAACGCACTTCATGTTAGCTGGCCTTCTTTGGTTTATGTCAGAAGAAGTGCTAAAACCACATACTATTGAGTTTCCCTTTTTTTGTTTTGCTTGAATAGACTGATGGTAGAGGTTTTTCTTTCATCAAAGATAGAGGTTGTTCCTTTTATCTACTTTTCATCTGTGAAGGTGTGGCTTCGGCTGCTACAGCCTACAGATGTCAACCTTGGTGGCTGCTCATAGACAAGTTTGAGGAAGTGCAGATATGCAGGAAGGTATCAGAAAGAATGAAAATGGATATGGTGATGTGGGAAAAGATTTATGGGTTAGTCGGTGACAAGATTGGCAAGTGAATGACAATGAAGTAATTTTCTTATTTTTCCTTTTTTTAAGTGGGATGAAAGAGGAGAAAATAAAGAAGAATAAGCAGGTAAAAGGGAAAGATGTCAAGCAGAAAATGAACAAGGAAGAAATAAACTCTAGTAGCACACTCACAAGATTCTCCTAATGAGGCCTTCACTACCATGTGCTTGTGCCTACTTTAATGAAGAGCTATTGCATTCCAAGTGGAGAAAGCTCTTGAGTGATCCATCTATTTCCTATGTACACATACTTCTAAGTTTTGCTGAAAGGTATTCCTTCAGCATGACCTAGCATCTTCCATGCATTAACATGCCAGTCAAACATCGGGTTCAGTATCCACTTAATACACAGTAGCTTTCATGTTAGCTGCTTACACCCAGGAGTGACCTAGTGGTTCCTCCATGTGCACCAGGATGAAGTTGCAGATTCAAATCGCAGGGGGAGCAGGTTTAAAGAATTTCCAAGGACATCGAAATAGGCTAATTTCCAATCACAAAAAAATTGTTAGCTGCTTGCACCCAGAGTACTTCAAGTCATCCTTATATTGTTCCATTACACAAACAACATCTAAGAAAGGGTATGCAAAATTGAAACCCGAAGTTTTGGTAAGGCACATAAAAGTAGGAAATTAGCATCAAGTGGCAGATGCAGAGAAATTGCCTTCATCTTTAAAGATTGGCAGATTAAATACCTCTATTTTCTTGTCACTGTGGTCATGTCCTCTTTTTACAAGCTCCTCTTCTGACAATCTCAATTTTAAAATGCTCATCCATGTTACCGAATTTCTGATGTTAAATCTATATGTATTATCTGGGCACTGTGAAGTTAGATGTTGACATTTGTGTCATCCTTTAGACATCTCTGCTCACACATATAAGTCTGTACATGCATCTGTCTTTGTTTATATGCCTTAATGCTATATAAAACACGTATCTTTAGTGCTACTTGGCATTCAATTCTTCAATAGTATAAACTTATTTACCCCAATAAGCTGTTTTATGGTTTTGTTACAATTGCTACAGCATCGATCGGGAAATGGGTCCTCCCCATGTTAGAAGATACATTTGTTCAGTTCGTGTGGAAACGCCTGAAGTTGTGTATGAAGAATCTGGAGGCATAAGATTGAGGAAAAAAGAAGCCGAGAATGCTGCAGCTTCGAAGTTGATCAAGGCCCTGATGAGTGGACTGTCCATCAACCCGAGTTCTTGAGAAAATTTCTGGTTCCTAGGTTTCTAGTCATACTGCCATAGAAAAAATAAAGATATCTGAGAGGTGTTGGGATTGTCCCCGTTTTCCTACTTTCCCCTTATCTTGCAAAAACTTGAAAATAGAAGTGGGCTTGCTGGATGCCCCTATGCTTTGCGTCT
>JACBKR010004759.1:0-21967 GCA_014218235.1 Colocasia esculenta | reverse complement strand
TCTGTCTATGGATTCCGACATGGTCGACGCGCGGTTGTACCCTAACACCTATTACACCTTTACGGATCAATACGATCCAAATGGCCATTAGAAGTTCGCTCTCATCTTGATCACGTCGGTGTTGGTTGAGTGTGTTTGAAAATTTCCTAAAGTTGTATTTTAATGATAACCAATGAACATCACTCATACTTTGATTTTGATGATGACACATTGTGATTTTGATGATGATATGTTCTTGATGTTTAATATCTCATTTTAATGATAATATCTTGTACTAATGATTTATGTGTAATTTTACAGGTGTATACAGATTTTGTCATGGTAGTGTCGATACACCCACTACTGGTGTCGACACAATGCTTCAAACCAAGGCAAATGATGAAGAAATGGTCAAGTGGTGTCGACACAGGATCAAGTAGTGTCGACACTAGTCCCAGTTCCCAGAGAACCCAGTTGATAGTTCTGGACAGCATGTCGACACAGCCTGAAGTGGTGTCGACACTAGATCCAGTCCCAGAAGACCTGTTTGCAGTTCTGGACAGTGTGTCGACATAGCCTAAGTAGTGTCGAGACTAGTGACTCCTCTCAGAGAACCAATTCTGCCAGTTTGGGACAGTGTGTAGACACACTCTGTAGTAGTGTCGACACACTCCGGCTAAAACTCAATTTCGTGAAATCATCTGGACACGTGGCTGCCTGGGGTTCAAGTGGATCTGCCTAGGTTTTTGTGCCCACGTACCCTAAGGTCTTTTATGGAATATGGGGTATAAATACCCATTTTCTTGGCACTCTAAAGCATCCCACGACAAAGCAAGCCAAGACCATTTTGGAAAAAGGAGATTTGAGCAGGAAGAAGGCATCTGCATCCAGAGGAGCAGAGTAGCGCCGCCAAAGGAAGAAGAAGGATAAGAAGAAGGAGAAGAAGAGGAGGAGCTCGAGATTGCAAGAGTGCTGATCCAGAAGGAGATCAAACCAGTTGTAATTGGTCAGAGTCCTGAATTTTCTTGCGAATCTGTGTATGTGTCTACACAGATCTCCCAATTCGATTTGTCTCTACCATTTCTATTGTACTAAGATAGATCGTGCTAGAGGATCTATTCTCTGAGTGTGCTTGTTCTAGCAGAACTGGATCTATTGTGATCCAGAGGGTTGAGTACTTGTACTCTATTTTGGAGCCCTAGTGCTCTGGTTGGAGCCGTTATGCTCTGGTGCTTGAGCTGTGGTGCTCAAGGGCTTGTGAATTTGCTGAATTCACAAGTGGTCTTGGAGTAGGTCGTTGTGCTATCTCCTGGGGTTCTTTGAGTTGTTGAACTCAAAGAGGTTAGAGTCGTCATGCTCTAGTTTGTACTGCACTTGTGTTTAGTGGTTCCTCGTTATGAGGAGGTGGATGTAGGAGACACAAAGTTGTGTTCTCTGAACCACCTTAAAATTCTCAGTGCACTGTGGTTTGATGTCTGGTTTGCTGTCTTATTCACTATACTCACACACCACACTTGGATCTGATCGAATTGTGTGTTTTACTTATTTTAATTCCGCTGCCATACACCAATATCTTGTTCTTTTACCAAAGTCACCTATTTGATCCCTAACAATGGTATCAAAGCAGGTCAGAGTCAAATCTATACTCTGAAGTGCTTTGGTGAATTTTCTGTATAAATTTTGATCACTCAATTACTTGCTCAAATTGTGTGTGATTTGGTTTGATTATTTCTATCATGGACTCTAGAGGTTTATGCTGAAGGCTATGAACCATTCAAATCAATAGGCCTCCATTTTTGATGGTATGACTATCCTTACTGGAAGAATAGGATGTGGTTTTTCTTAGAGCACAGAACTATGAAGTATGGAGAATTGTTGAAAAACGACCAAATGAAGTCACTGGAGATGAAGACCAATGGACCAGGGAACAGCTCAGAAGGGTCACCTGAACTACAGTGCCATGAACATGCTACAATGTGCCATCCATCCAAGGGAATATTCCAGAATCTCCATGTTTAAGTCTGCCAAGGAGATGTGGGATAAATTAGAATTGCTTTATGAGGGCACATCTCAGGTCAGGGAGACTAAGGCTAACATGTTAGTTTCTGATTATGAGTTGTTTATCTTGAAATCTAATGAAACTATATCTGAGATGTTTGCAAGGTTCATGGTCATTATAAATGGACTTCGAGCCTTGGGTAAGGAATACTCAAATGAAGAATTGGTAAGAAAAATCTTGCTTTCATTATCTCCTGTATGGCACACTAAAGCAACTGTCATTGAAGATTCAAAGGATTTATCAAAAATCACATTGGATGAACTCATTGGATCATTAATGACATATGAGTTAAACCTTAAGAGATCAGAAGAACACATGCTCAAAACAAAAACCATTGCTCTTAAAGCTTCATCTAGTAATAAAGGAAAATCTAAAGAAAATTCTGAGTCTGAGAAATCTGAATCTGATAATGAATCTTGCTTTCATCACTAGACAATTTAAGGCATTTCTGAAATCAAACAAGAAGAATTTTGGTAATAAGAAAAATGCCATGTCTAGAAAAAAGAAACATTTCTCTCATGTTGATCATAAAAAACTGATGAAATTCCTGTGTGTTATAGGTGTAACAAATCTGGACATATGAAGGCTGATTGTCCAGAAGGTAAGAAGGAAAAACACAAAACCCACAAGAAGGAGTTTCAAAAAAAGAAGAACAAGGCCATGGTGCTACATGGTCAGATGATGAAAGCTCAGACTGCAATGAAGAATCTTCAAGTTCAGAAGGGAATGAAATCTGCTTTATGGCTGGAAGCAGTGAAGAACAAGTAGATATATCCTTTGAACAATTTACCATTGATGACTGGCAAGAAGCATATGGTAAATTAGTTGAAAATCTTTCTGATGTTAGAAAAGAAAATAAATATTTGAAAAGAAAAATTGAAAGCATTCTTCATGATACTTCATCATCTGAAAAAATTTCTGAATTGGAAGCTCAAGTTTCAGATCAAATCAAAGAAAATGATGAACTGTTGATCTTTGTTGATAATCTCAAGTTGAAAATTCAAAAATTGAACAAAGAACTTATCAATTCTGTTAAGAAATTTGAAGAAAAAGAAAAAGAAAACCATGAAACTTGAATCAAATTGAAAAACTCAATCCTTGCATCAAGAAAAAGAAGACATCATCAATAACTTCACTCAAGGGGAAGACAATCTGAATGCTCTACTTGGAGTTAGGATGAATTCAAATAAGCATGGCTTAGGTTTTGAACCACAAAATTCAAAGAAAACTGAATCATCTGCAAAGAAAACAAAATCATCAAAAACTCCTTTAATAAAATTTGTCAAGGCAAGCTCATCTGAAAACAAAGGAAAAAAATAAAAACAAAAAGAACCTGAGAGGTCGACACATACCTTACCTAGGTCGACACACACTATGCACAGGTCGACCTATCCCAGTCAGAGGTCGACCTACCCCTCTTATAAAAATCACAAAAACTTCAAACCAATAAATAATCATTTTTCTCATGGAAATTGGAATGTTTTCTCCTCTTACAATTCAAGATGGAATAAGTTTTGGAACCAATGGTACAATGGTAACCAATGGTTCAATCCTTATTTCTATCATTCATCTTTTCTTGCATACCAACAACAATACATGCCAAGTTTTTCACAATGGAACAAACAACTAAGAGGCATAATGTTCACAAAATTGAAAAACAAAAAGTTGAATCTTCTGTTTCAAAAAATACTGTGAAGAAAAATACACAAATTTGGATTAGAAAGGATTTGTTATCTCTTCTCACTCAGGATGTTGGTACCAATCTCATGTGGGTACCAAAAACTTTTCTTGTCTAATTTGTTATGTGCAGGAAAGCCGTGCATCCAATTCTAACAACATCTGGATTCTTGACAGTGGATGTTCACGGCACATGATAGGAGACAGAGAAAAATTTTCATGCTTGATTGAAAAGGAAGGTGGATCAGTCATCTTTGGAGGTAAAATAAAGGAAAAATAATTGACAAATGAAAAATTGTAAGTCTTGCATTACCTAAGTGATGATGTTTGTTTAGTTGAAGGTTTGAATTATAACTTGCTTAGCATTAGTCAATTGTGTGACAATGGTCACAAGATTCTTTTTGAACATGATTCATGCAAAATAATTGACTCCTCTTCTGAGCAAATTAAATTGATTGGAAAAGAGAAAACAATGTCTACATGATTGATTTGTGTGATAATTCCTCCTTAAATGTTTGATTGATTGCAAATAAAAATGACACATCTTGGTTGTGGCACAAAAGGTTGGGTCATGCAAGTTTCACAACCATTAGTAAACTCATAAGAATGAATCTTGTAAAAGGTCTTCCTGAATCTCTCCCAGACATTGACAATCCTATTTGTGGATATGTGCTGAAGGAAAACAAACATGAAAATCTTTTAAAGTGGTCAATGAAGTACTTACATCTTAACCACTTGAGTTGCTTCATATGGATCTTTTTGGTCCAACCAGAACTCAAAGTCTCAGTGGTAATAGATATGGATTTGTGATCATTGATGACTTTACAAGATATACTTGGGTCTTATTCCTATTTCATAAAAGTGATGCATGTTCAGAATTCAGAAGATTTTACAATTCTTCCTTAGTGGGTTTATCTTTTAAACTGAATACCATCTGACAGATCATGGGGGTGAATTTGAAAAAAATCATTTTCTGATCTCTGTACTGAACTGAAAATTCTCCATAAGTTTTCTTCCCCTAGAACTCCAGAACAAAATGGAGTTGTAGAAAGAAAAAATAGAACTCTTGTGGAAATGGCCAGATCTATGCTCATTGAAAGTAAACTGTTTAAATCTTTTGGGCAGTAGCTGTAAATACAGCTAATTTCATTTTGAATAAAGCATTAGTAAGACTAAGACCATAAAAACCCTTATGAGTTGTTCAAGAATAAAAAGCCAAGTGTGTCATATTTCAAAATTTTTGGTTGCAAATGTTTTGTTCACAATAAAACAAAGAAAATCTTGATAAATTTGATGCAAAAAGTTTTGAATCAATCTTCTTAGGTTATTCTGAAACTTCAAGAGCTTACAGAGTTTACATCTTGAAAAATAAGACTGTGGAAGAATCTCCACATGTCCTTTTGATGAAAATTTGTAAAAGATTGACATTTCTGATTTGTGCATAACTCAAAAATGTGATGATGAAGATGATCTTCTTGAACATCCATCTAAAAATCTTGAAGATCAAGAAGTACCAAATGTTCATGAGGTTCTTGAAATGCCAACTTCAAGTAATTCAGGTAATCATGTTCCTGAAAATCATGCAAACTCTAAGGTAATTTCTGAACCGAGATTTTTAAGAGATCATCCACTTGAAAATATTGTTGGTAATTTGCATGATGGAATAAAAACCAGATCATCTTTTCATTCTATCTTAGTTGAAGATTCTTTGGCTCTACTTTCCCAAATTGAACACAAAAATGTTGATGAAGCTTTATCTTGTGAAAACTAGATAAATGCTATGCATGAAGAGCTTCATCAATTTGAACGAAATCAAGTTTGGGATTTAGTACCAAAACCTTCAGATTTAACTTCTGTCATAGGAACTAGATGGATTTTTAGAAATAAATTGAATGAATCTGGTCAAATTGTTAGAAATAAAGCTAAACTTGTTGCTCAAGGGTATAACCAAGAACTTGGTATTGATTTTGAAGAATCTTATGCCCCTGTAGCAAGACTTGAAGCTGTTAGAATAATCCTTGCATTTACTACTTCTTTGAAATTCAAAGTCTTTCAAAAGATGTCAAGAGTGCTTTCTTGAATGGTTACATAAAAGAAAATGTCTTTGTCAAACAACCCCCTAGTTTTGAAAATGATAAATTTCCAATCATGTTTTTAAACTCAATAAGGCTCTATATGGTCTGAAGCAAGCTCCAAGAGCTTGGTATGACCGGTTGAGCTCCTTTCTTGTAAATAAAGGTTACATAAGAGGAAAAATTGATCAAACTTTGTTTACAAAAACTGCAAAAATCATTTTATTGTTGTTCAGGTTTATGTTGATGATATCATTTTTGGCTCCACAGATAATAATTTGTGCAATGAGTTTGCCTATCTTATGCAATCTGAATTTGAAATGAGTCTAATGGGTGAACTTACATTCTTTTTAGGTCTGCAAGTACATCAAAAACTGATTGTGAAGGAATTTTTTGAGTCAAAAAAAATATGTCAAGGAGTTGCTCAAGAGGTTTGACTTCCAGAATATCAAGCTATCCAACACACCAATGGAAAAAGTGTAAGACTTGAGAGTGATTTGGGTCTTTGGTATTCTGCTGGGTGTAAATTGGACTTAATTGCATATAGTGATGCTGATTATGCTGGGCGCAAACTTGATAGAAAAAGCACTAGTGGGTTGTGTTGTTTATCTAGGAGGGTGTCTTATTTCTTGGGCTTCCAAAAAGCAACATTATGTAGCTCTTTCAACTGCAGAAGCTGAGTATGTTGCCGCTGGTAGCTGTGGTACCCAAGTCCTTTGGGTCAAACATCAACTTCTAGATTATAATCACACATTAGGTTGCATTCCCATTCTTTGTGACAACACAAGTGCTATCAATTGTCCAAAAATCCTATTCAGCATTCCCGCACAAAACACATTGACATTCGGCACCATTCCTTCGAGATGAAGTCTCAAAGAATTCTTTTGAACTCCACTTCATTGACACAGAAAAATAAATTGCAGACATTTTCACTAAGCCTCTTGCAGAACCTAGATTCACTTCTCTTAGAAGGGAACTTGGTTTATGCAAGTTTTCTCATGTCTGATATCTTCATCTCATCTCTTTGTGCAAATAAAATCCAGTCTCTCTTGCAAATAAATTCCTACTTCTCAGTTGCATTGGAATTCTTGGTATATCAAATAGTGATTTGAAGAAATGCAAGTTAAGCTTTTGTGGACACTTTCACTATGCGTGAGTATATATCTTCGCCAAGTATCAAGATTCCTTTATGCAATTGTTGAGGGGGAGTATTTGTTGAGGGGAAGTTATTGTCCATTCTTCACTCATTTCTCTTGACATTTGTTGTCTATATTGAGCCCCAATCATCAGAATTTTTGAGTCATTGTGCTATTTTCTTATGAGAGAATTAAGACATTGAACCTAAACTCTTGTGCACTTAGTTTAATTTCAAGATTCATTATCATTTCAAGGTTAAGCAATCTTAATACTGAATGTTTTTAAAATGATTTGCAAAACACTTGTAGGCACATGAGTGGCTTTACTATTCACATGTGCATGTTTAAGCTTCATTTTTACCACATGTTAAGAATAATTTCTCTAAATTTGTAGTCATGTCTTTTCTGGTCAAAGTAATCAATTCCTACAAAACATCAAAAGAAAATGATCAATAATCTGGAAAAGATGCAACAGAGCAATGCAAATTTTTGAACCACTGAGTAACCGGGCCATTTCACCTAAAAAGTGATTTGTTTCACGTCAAAAAGTGGAAATCAAAGTTTTCAACTCTGTATAAGATAATGAAAGTTAAACCACTAAGTAATCAGGAGATCTTGCATCTAATCAATGTGATCTCTTGCACTGAAAAGTGAGATTTAACTAATTTATTCTTGTATTCTTTCCCAGTTAAAAATGAAAGAAAATCAAATTGACAGGATGAAAAAGCTTAAGACCTTCATAAAGTTCATGTTTACTGAGTTTAGACCTATTATTTTACATTGTGTTAAACTTAATCTCCTAACATCCTTGTTAAATATTTCTGCTCACTCATATAGGTCACTTCATTTCACATTTGCATCATTATTTTAACCACATTCAGATCATATTCTTTGCTATACTTTATGTTGAGTGTGTCTTTGTGATTAAACTTTATTGCACAATACAAAAAACACAATAATTTCTCTCATATGTCAATATCACTTTGCCTCATTTATTTTGCTCATTTCTATCCATTCATTTCCTCATTTCATTTCTTACAATCTTTGTTTCTCTCTTTATCTATCTTTTTGATGTTGTCAAAAAGGGAGAGAAAGTAAAAGTTTCTAGAAAAGTCTCTAGAGGGAGAAAGTCTTTATGGGGAGTAAGTTCAAAGGTGTACATGATGGTCAAGGGGAGTTGTCGTAGTTAAGGAAGTCCTTATTGTGAGATTGTGCATCTGTTTTGTCATCATCAAGAAGGGGAGATTGTTGGGTTGAGTGTCTTTTGGAATTTCTTAGTTGTGTATTTTAATGAAAACCAATGAACATCTCATACTTTGATTTTGATGATGACACATTGTGATTTTGATGATGATATGTTTTTGATGTTTAATATCTGATATTTTAATGATAATATCTTGTACTAATGATTTATGTGTTAATTTTGCAGGTGTATATAGATTTTGTCATGGTAGTGTCGACACACCCACTACTGGTGTCGACACAATGCTTCAAACCCAAGGCAAAATGATGAAGAAATGGTCAAGTGGTGTCGACACAGGATCAAGTAGTGCCGACACTAGTCCCAGTTCCCAGAGAACCCAGTTGACAGTTAAGGACAGTGTGTCGACACAGCCTGAAGTGGTGTCGACACTAGATCCAGTTCCCAGAAGACCTGTTTTGCAGTTCTGGACAGTGTGTCGACACAGCCTGAAGTAGCGTCGACACTAGTGACTCATCCCAGAGAACCAATTCTGCCAGTTTGGGACAGTGTGTCGACCACACTCTGTAGTAGTGTCGACACACTCTGGCTAAAACTCAATTTCGTGAAATCATCTGGACATGTGGCCGCTTGGGGTTCAAGGGGATCTACCTAGGTTTTTGTGCCGACGTACCCTAAGGCCTTTTATGGACATATGGGGGTATAAATACCCATGTCCTTGGCACTCCAATGCATCCACGACAGAGCAAGCCATGACCATTCTGGAAAAAGGAGATTTGAGCGGGAAAGAGGCATCTGCATCCAGAGGAGTAGAGCAGCACCGCCAAAGGGAGAAGAAGGAGAAGAAGAAGGAGAAGAAGAGGAGGAGCTCGAGATTGCAAGAGTGCTGATCCAGAAGGAGATCCAGCCAAGTTTGTAATTGGTCAGAGTCCTGAATTTTCTGGGGAATCTGTTTGTGTGTTCTACACAGATCTCCCAATTCGATTTGTCTCACCATTTCTATTGTACTGAGATAGATCGTGCTAGAGGATCTATTCTCTGAGAGTGCTGTTCTAGCAAAACTTGAATCTATTGTGATCCAGAGGGTTGAGTACTTTGTACTCTGTTTTGGAGCCCTAGTGTTGAGCCGTGTGCTCTGGTGCTTAAGCTGTGGTGCTCAAGGGCTTGTGAATTTGCTGAATTCACAAGTGGTCTTTGGAGTAGGTCGTTGTGCCTATCTCCTGGGGTTCTTTGAGTTGGTGAACTCAAAGAGGTTAGAGTCGTCGTGCTCTAGTTTGTACTGCACTTGTGTTAGTGGTTCCTCCGTTGTGAGGAGGTGGACGTAGGAGACACAAGTTGTGTTCTCCGAACCACCTTAAAATCTTTAGTGCACTGTGGTTTGATGTGTGGTTTGCTGTTCTTATTCACTATACTCACACACACACTTGGATCTGATCGAATGTGTTTACTTATTTTAATTCTGCTGCCATACAACAATATTGTTCTTTTACCAAAGTCACCTATCCGCTCCCAACACGTCGGACCTCTGGACCTGTGCTTAACATGGCCAGTGGTAGGGTTGTGAGTTCCACCTGACTGCCAACACCAAGTGCGCGTGTTGTGCAATTGTTACTATTGCGTGTTTACTCGACGTGTTACATGCAAGTCCACTAGCTCTCATCTATCCTCTACTCGCTCATCTGTTCAAGTTCTCTACTATCTCACTAGTCACTAGTTTTATCTAATTCTTAGTACTCTTTATGGCCATGACTGATTGTCTAGGCCATTGACTGATTGTCTAAAGATAAATAATATAACCAATGTCTGGCAATATGTAAAGGGCCCGATCTGGTCCTGGGATGTGCGCCGAAAGTGTTAGTGCCCATGGAGTTAAATGATCAGAGTGTTTGGCATTACACTTGAGTGCTATCTATCTCGACTATCTAAATGACAATCAAAAGTGCTATATTCTCTCGTTGTCTATTGACAAAACGTGCTATGCTATACTCGTTGTGCTATTGGTATACTTTGCGCTATTGTGTTATGGCCATCCTGCTATTTTGTGCTATTCTCGACACTTGTGCTATTTTGGAAAGTCTTGCTATTTCGATCATGTACTATCCTGCTATCTTTTACGTCACTCTCTCGCTCTATCTCAAGTTACTCTGCCTTAATGCATTAATCATTTAAAGCCTGCTTGACTATTGAGATTTAAGTCCTACTGGGCGTTATCGCTCACCCTGCGTTTTTGCCATTGTGTTCTCAGGTGAAACCGGGGATGATCCATACACTCAAGAGGACGGGAACGACCTAGAGTGATGTCATGAGTACCCTAGCGTCCTAGCACTATGAATTGCGTTGTAGTGGTTAAGTTTGAAGTTTAGTCTTTTGCTTTATTTCAATGTAATTGTGCCCTATAGATTGGCTCTGATATTAGTGGTTGTAACTAGACATTTGGAAAAAATATTAATGATAAAGAATGTTTCAGAATTATTCATTTGTGCAAAGGTTTGATGTCTAGTTCTTGCTCTATACCTGTTTACTTGCAACTGCCTCGCGTTCCGATATTCCGCGTCGGGGCGTGACAGTTTTATGGTATCAGAGCCTAGGTTATTCTTAAGTATAGGAGATCTAGGTTAACCTGCCTCGACTAGAGTCAATTATCCTACCTATATGAGATTGTTAGAGCCTAGGGTAACTAGCTAAAATGAACTCACACACGCACAAATTAATTCCACATCGATATCATGACAATAAGTTATTTTGTAGGAACTAAGCAATCAAGATGACTGCTGAATGTGCTCAAATGAGGGGCATGCAACAAACCATCCAAGAACTAACGCACACCATCGTGCAAGCTACCCAAGGAGGTGGCAATCGTGGTGCAGGCGACCTGCATCGCAACTTCAGGAGTCTAAACCACCTGGGTTGAGTGGATCCACGGATCCGGATGAAGCTGAGCACTGGCTGAAGGAAATGAAAGAATATTCGTGTTATGCAATGTGCAGTGGGGGATAAGCTGCTACTAGCTACATTTCAACTGGAGAAGGACGCCTACGCATGGTGGGAGTCAGTGGAAGCTACTAGGGAGAACGGTCAATTCACCTGGACCGAATTCAAGGAAGCATTTAAAACCATGTACTTCTCCGAGCGTGTCAAGAAAGGAAGGCTGCGGAATTCGCTGCTCTTAAACAAGGAGACTGACTGTGGCCAAATATGAAGCCCAGTTTTCAAGACTGGCGTGCTATGCTGCACATCTGGTGAACACTGAAAGGATGAAGGCTAAGCGCTTTCTAAACGGCCTTAAGCCACACTACATCACTCAATGGCACCTCTCGACATCCAGACCTATGCTAAGATGATAAAGAAAGCCAACTGCTGGAAGATGCTACGGACTCACCGACCGCATCAAAGGGAAGTTCGTCAAGAAGGAAGTGACCTTGGGTCAGTCATCTGCTAAGCCTAACAACGGCAAGAAGCGTCCTTCAACATCACGGAGGGATCTGGCCAAGAAAGGAAACCCAAGGTCTTTGTACCCAACACTCCAACCAAGATCAACTGCAAGCACTATGACAAGCCGGTCACACCGCTGACGAGTGTGGAGGAAAGCCGGCGCATGTCTGCGCTATGGAAGTCGCGAGCACCGCATCCCGAGTGTCCGCTACTGAAAGAGAATGAAAGGCGCCATAATGCGCCTAAGAAACAAGGAAAGCTGCAAGCCCTGCATAATGAAGAAAACACAGAGGAAGGAGGTGTGGTAGAAGGTACCCTTCAAGTTTTCTCTTACCCGCATTTGTCTTATTTGATACTGAAACAAATTAATCATTTATATCTCAAAATTTTGCAGATACCATGAATACCAAAACTACATCCATGGATGTGAATTCTTTGTCACTATGCCACTAGGAGATAAGGAAAAACTAAACAAATACTTTCCATCTGCCGATGTAATGATCGGAGACCAAACTTAAAGGCCGACCTGGTGTATGGCCATGGAAGGCTATGATGTAATCTTAGGAGCCGATGGTTGTCCGCTTATGGGGCAAGTGTCTACTGTAAGAAAGGGAAAGTTACCTTAAGTGAATTTCCTAATTGGCATTTATGGGACTAGACATAAGAGACGGATGTCTCTAATCTCCTCCATAAAGGCTCATAACATGATAAGGAAAGGTTGTATTGCCTTCCTAGCAGCCGTAGTGGTGGAAAATAAGGGTTCTAAGATAGAAGACATTCACATAGTTCACGATTACCCTGATGTGTTTCCTGAAGATCTGCCAGGGATTCCCCTGGAACGTGATGTCAACTTCTCCATAGAGTTGATCCCAGGAGCTACCCCGATATCACATCAACCGTACTGGATGTCACCTGCCGACCTAAAGGAGTTGAAGACACAACTGATGGATCTACTAGAAAAGGGGTTCATCATACCAAGTACTTCCCCATGGGGAGCGCCTGTGCTATTCGTCAAAAAGAAGGATGGATCGATGAGGCTCTGCATCGACTATCGACAACTCAATCAGCTGACCATCAAGAATAAATACCCATTACCCAAGGTCGATGAACTATTCGACCAAATATCCGGAGCTCAATATTCCAAGATCGATCTTCGATCTGGTTATCTCAAATGAGGATCAGGATGACGATATCTTCAAAATGGCTTTCAGGAGTAGGTACGGACATTATGATTTTGTCGTTATGCCTTTTGGTCTAACCAATGCTCTGCAGCCTTTATGCAACTCATGAACATCATATATCGGCCATATCTTGACAAGTTCGTGGTCGTCTTCATCGACGATATCCTCATATATTCAAAGACCAAAGAAGAGCATGAAGAACACCTGAAGATCACACTGCATGTCCTGCGAGACAACCAGTTGTACGCAAAGCTTAGCAAGTGCGAATTCTTGCTCGAAGAAGTGTCCTTCTTGGGCCATGTCATCTCTAAGGACGGCATCTCCGTTGATCCCTCTAAAGTCGAAGCTGTACTCAATTGGGAAAGACCAACCAACGTCACCGAGATAAGAAGTTTCTTAGGACTAGCTGGCTACTACAGGCGGTTCATCAAGGACTTCTCCAAGATCACCAGTTCCTCTACGCGTCTGACACAAAAGGAGAATCCCTACTCCTGGAGTAAAGAGTGTTTGAAGAGTTTCCAAACTCTTAAAGATTATCTGACCTCAGCACTTGTTCTCGCTCTGCCAATAGAGGGAGAAGGTTTTCTTTCTACACGGATGCCTCAGGGATGGGACTGGGTTGTGTACTGATGCAAAAGGAGAAGGTCATTGCCTATTCTTCAAGACAACTGAAGACACATGAAGTCAACTACCTTGTACATGATCTCGAGCTGGCTCTAGGTCTTCGCCTTGAAGATCTGGAGACATTATCTATAGGAGAGAAATTCACTGTCTACACGGACCATAAAAGTCTGAAGTATTTATTCTCCCAGAAAGAACTCAACATGAGACGAGAAGATGGCTAGAATACCTCAAAGATTTCGACTTCAACATTCAATACTATCCAGGCAAGGGAAACGTCGTGGTTGATGCTCATAGTAGAAAGCCAATGGCATCTGTTTCCAGTCTAGTCCTTGGCGAGATGCGACTATTAGAACAATTCGCGAGGTTAGACCTAAATATTGAACATAGGGATGATCGAGTCTTGGTTGCCAATATCAAGATTCAATCCGACTTGCTGGAAGAAATCAAAGCCCAACAAGATAATGATCCGTTCTTGGTTCACATCACAGAAACTCTAGCCGAAAGGCCGTACTTTGCCATGACTGAGGATGGAAAGCTAGTATTTCAAGGGAGGACATGCGTTCTTGACAATGAAGAACTGAAGAGGAAGCTAATGGATGAAGCTAACAAGACAAGGTACACTATTCATCCTGGAGGTACCAAAATGTATCAAGACATGAAGAGAACGTTTGGTGGACGAACATGAAAAGAGAGGTAGCGAAACATGCGCTCATTGCCTTACTTGCCAACAAGTAAAAGCGGAACACCCACGCCCTGCGGTGTACTTAGGCGTTACATATTCCGGAATGGAAGTGGGAAAGCATTGGCATGGACTTCATCATGGGGTTACCCAAGACTCGTGGTGGACTCGATGCCATATAGGTCATTGTTGGCCGGCTAACCAAATCCGCTCACTTCCTTGCTATAAAGAGTAAGTGGTCGGTAGAAGTACTAGCTGCCTTATACGTCAAGGAGATTGTAAGACTGCATGGAGTTCCATCATCCATAGTCTCGGATCAGGATCCGAGATTCACATCTCACTTTTGGAAAGGACTACAAGGTGCACTTGGTACTAAACTCAACTTTAGTACCGTGTTCCATCCACAAACTCATGGACAAACTGAAATAACCAACCAAATTGTTGAAGACATATTGAGAGCCTGCACTATAGATTTCCAAGGATATTGGAACGAGCACCTACCTCTAATTGAATTCACCTATTACAACAGTTATCAGGCAAGCATTAAGATGGCACCATTCGAAGCAGTCTACGGAAGAAACTGTCGATCACCTGTATGGTGGAATGAGGTTGGGGAACAACAATGGCTAGGCCCAGAGATGGTACAGAATACCACAAGAGACATTTAGGTAATCAGAGACCAGTTCAAGATTGCTCAATCCAGACAGAAGAGCTACGCCGAAAAAAGAAGGCGAGATCTGGAATTTCAAGTGGGTGATCATGTATTCCTAAAGGTGTCACCTACTCGTGGCATCCAAAGATTTGGAGTAAAGGGAAAGCTCAGCCCTAGATTCATCGATCCTTTTGAAGTGCTCGAAAGGATTGGTGAGGTTGCATACCAACTGGCTTTACCACCGGATCTGGCATGTGTACACAAAGTGTTCCATGTCTCCATGCTCTGGAAATATGTCTATGACCCTACCCTACACCACTCATCCGCTACGAGAAGTTGTGTTGAACAAAGATGTGACATACGAAGAGAAGCCAGTCAAGATACTAGAACGGAAGGTACAAAAGCTCAGGAATCGCCCCATCCACGTGGTGAAGGTCTTATGGAATAACCACGTAGTGGAGGAAGCCACATGGGAAGCAGAAGGAATCATCAGACGCAACTACCCCGATCTTTTTGTAAGATATTTTCCCTTATGATCATATGAATTTGGAGACCAAATTCATTAATGAGTGGGAGGATATAGCAACCTGAAACTTTGAACAAAAAAAAAACATAAATATTAAAAATTTTGATTGATTAGAAAATCAATTAAAATAAAATCAATGGAAAGAGAAATAAAAAAAATACATTAAAAAAAAGAAGTATTGGGCTTTATTAAATTGACCCAATAGAATTTAGTGGGCAAAATAGGAATTTTTAAAAGGAGAATAATGGGAAAATACCTTAAATTCGCAACTTAATTATTACTTAAATAAAAAGATGGTATTTAATGTATTAAAACAAGTGATTTGAGTTGGATTTGGAATCCTAACGTACCCCAATTGCTTGGCCACGAAATCCCCTCTCTCTCAACTCAATTACGAGATTTCTTGCTTAAAAAGGGGAGAGGAAAAGAGGAAATTCAGAATTTAAGGGAATTATAGTCGAATTAGGAAATAGAAAGGGGAGAAGCTTAAATACTCTCCTAAAACCCTCATGGCCGTCCCTAGCTCATGCCAAGGGGTTGCTGGACCAGGAAGAGAGGCCAAGAGGAGGAGAATTCGTGGAGAAGAGGGATCTTCCAAGTTCTTCCCCGAGTTCTTCAAGTTCTTACCCTAGCAGAGGAAAAACGTGAAAGGTAGGCATTCTCACGAGCATAAATCCTAAAATTTTGTCTTTAGGTTGTCCCAATCATCGGGAACAATACCCTCAAGTTTCATGATTTATCATTGAGTCAATATTTTTCTTGATTTTTGAAGTTCTGCACTTATCTTGACCCCGAACCCCCCTTATTAAATCTTGCTCTCCTCTACACATGATCTCATGCCACGAAAATTTTATGGAGATTCTGATGGAGGTAGGTTTCTTTTGCCCCTGAAAGCCCTAATCTCTAGCCATCCTATCTTGTGAATTAATTCATTGATCCCAATGTACATAGTTCTATGTTCATCATGAATGCTCTTTATTAAACAATGTTGAACCCATCGTTGATGTCACGTCCCGAGAATTACGCAGCGGATATTAGTTCGAAGAATTCGAGTCGATATCCCGAGACGTGGACAGTCGGCAGATAAGTCTCTAGCTAGCATGCACTAAATGTATATCAACACAACATCAAATAGGGCCCACATGTTGAACTCATATGAATTGTATTCAAATCTCAAATTGTATTCCAAATGGACTGTTACAACTCTTAGACTATGGGATAACAGAACTAGACTCAATAAAGAGGAAAGTACATTTACCCCTCACTTCCTACTACATGTTCAACTCTCAAATAATACTATAACTAGACTCATAATTGGGACGCTCATCACTCGGACGCATTCCCTCCTCGGCTTGCTCTTCCTCTTGAATGTCATAGTCACCTAGATTGGGAAAAAGTAGGGGATGAGCAAACTAGCCAGTAGGATTTACATCTCAATGTGCGGGCAATGATATAAGTGATTAGCATTTAGAACTAGGTAAGCATGATGAATGACATGATGTGCATGTACGAATAAAAACCCATTAAAACAGGATACATGAAACAAGCTAGATAGAGTGATCATGATAGAATAAGATCTGGAACGATATACCCAGATAGAACTAGTAATAGATCCCTTTGTACAAGCACGCAAGATTTCACTTGATGTCAATAGTTTACAAGAACGCAAGATATCACTAGTTGCAATAAATGCAGGATGGCCATATCACGCAAATAAGCAAGCAAGCAAGATTGCACAAGCACGATCAAGCAACAATAATCAGGCACGTAAACACTAATGTACACCAAGGAAGACCACAAGAGTGCACACAGGTCACGTGTATGTGGTCTGTATCTTACATTCAACAAGCAAGAAAGTACTCCCAGCACAGATGCAACGCCATTAATCATTATACCCCATGGTTAACAGTATATTTATGACTCGCCGTCATTGGGGCTAGACTGGAGCCCTTGGACACACGTCGTGCCCCGTCAGCATCTCATGTAAATTTTTAAATGTAGATACCCACATTCATTAATCATGGCCAATGAGAGTTTCAATAAGAAGCATGTGTAACGTCATGTTCATGATGAGGATGGAAACAAATAATAGAACATGATTTCATGAGAACAGTGGTCAAGAAATAAATTCGGCAGCAGAACGGTACGTTTTATAATTTAGTTCAATCATTACATTAATGGTTTTAGTCTAGATTGTAAATCACGCTCACGAGAACAAGAAGATAAAGGAAGTGCATGCCCTAGATGTATAAGTGTGTAGTGATGTACGCGTGTCAATTCACAATCCATCGGTCTCAAACTCTCGGAAAAACACTTAACATGATGGCATGCAATGAACAATGCATTTAACTACCATATGGGTTTACAAGATTTTAAGATAAAATTATCATTTAAAGCAAGCTAGAATGGTAACCAGAGTAAATCACAAGTTCATGTATGATCATATCATTAAGAAAGCAATTAGAATAATATTCATGTAATTAAGGATTTTTCAATGGGTTAAACACTTTTAAGCGTTAAGTAGACATCATGTAATGATATGACCCAAGACATGCAATATTTTGCAAAGGTAGTGTCGACACACCCCTTACTGGTGTCGACACCATGCCTCAACCACAGGCAAATAATGAAAAATTGGTCAAGTAGTGTCGACACTAGATCAGGTAGTTGTTGGGTTTTCCATATATCATGTTTTTGATGATCACATTAACATCCTTGAACATTGATTTAATGCAAAATTGATGTGCTAACTAACATGAAAAACACCATGAAAGTGATTGAGTTAAACATTGCTAAATCATACAATGTACATCACTAACAATGTATTTGCATGTAGGTGCACAAGCATGAAAGATGGAGCATTGAAGAGGCATTGAAGAAATGAGCAAAAAGCACAAAAGTCTGTCAAAGAGGTGTATCTGTCGACAGATGCAATGTACTGTCGACAGATTCATACAGTCATTCCAAGACAGAACTCAGGTTTGCATCTCTGAGTGTTCTGTCGACAGATGCAATGTACCTGTCGACAGATTCACACAGTCAACCCAGGACAGAACTCTGTGTTCTATTCCTGAGTGCATCTGTCGACAGATGCAAACTGCCTGTCGACAGATACACTCAGAAACTCAATTTCCTGAAACCAGTTCTCAGCCTGAGTGCGCCTATCGACAGATGCAAGTGCACCTGTCGACAGACGACGGAAACATGAGATTTTGAGTTTCCAAATCCGGCCCCCACTTGGGTGTTTCCTTCCTCCACGACCCCCACCTTTACCTAACACTATATAAGCATCCTTTTGGAGCAAAATTCGCAGAGAGCAGCCTCCCATCCAGAGCCTCCAAGGGACCAAGAGGAGAGCCCCAAATTGTTACTCTGCTTCAACTTTCGCCCAGATCGTCGTGGAATCGCCATCTATGCGGAGCTGAAGCCGGTCGTCATCACTTCAACCTTCTACATCGATCAATCTACATCCAATCGAAGTTTGAAGAGCGTTGGACGATCTACGAGAAGAATTCCAACTGGATTGTTCCCCAACTCTGAATTCTACTCCATTTCATAATTCCATTCCATCGTGTGTGTGTGTAGTGTGTTTCGAGCATCCCTTGTGCTTGATTCACGTATTTTGTGGTTGTTCTGATTGTGTTTCATCAGACAACGTGTGTGTGGTGAGTGTTCTGTTGAACTCGCTCATAAGCAGTCGTTTCTGCGGGTGTGTGTGGACGGTGGATGTAGGATACACGAGTTGTGTACTCCGAACCACCTTAAATCATCGTGTTCTGTGGTTTGTTCGCGTTTTGCGATAGATGATTGGTAGCACGGTGTTCATACGCACGTTTGATTCCCTGTTCTCATTTAGATCAACTCAAGCGGTCTCATACTTATCGAATTCTAATCAAATTTCATTAAGATCGCTGTAGCATCGAAAAGAAGCCATCAATAGTTTGAAATTGCCGTAATCTATTCAACCCCCCCTCTAGATTATCGTATTGTGTATTTCCGCATAACCTGTGACGGCCCTCATATACCGGTACGGTCATACCGACCCACGTCGATATAGCGAGAGTCCTCACAGTGGGACATTTACCCAACGATACAAACAGCTGAGATACACGCGAATATATATAACAGAGTAGCGGAAGTAAAAGAGAACTATCTCCATTCATTCATCATCCACATTAAACATATGCAGTTTACAATTTGCAAAAAGGAACTAAAATTTACATGATTTAAATTGCTGAAATAGAGATACAAAATGTCCACATATTACATTCTTTTCAAGATAATCCTAATACAATGTTCAAGTACATACGACGAAGTACACAATCACAAAGGAAGCTCCAAGTAACTAGTCTCCGCACTCGGAGTCCGTCTCCACCGTCTCCTCCAACGGTGTCGTGTCACCAACTACCCTGTACGCCGAAGCAAGGAGTGAGTCCAGGGACTCAGCAAGTAACACTATACATGATATACACGTACAAGTCCTAGTGGTTTCTACAAGCACATACAATTTGCAACACATAGCATGCTAGTCCATTTAAGCTTCAACCTATCATGAAGGTTCTACAATTTTACCTAACACATGCTTTCAGATTTCAAAATATAACATTCACCTATCACATGGTCTCTAATCCATTCACTTATGAACTTTAACCTTATAAAGAACCAAACATGAGAGCTATCCACATGGACAATTTACATATATGAACGTGGAACATAGTTAGCATGGATTCCACATGTTCTTAAGTACCTACATAACTTTTCACATGCTTTAGGTTGCTGATTTCACATGGTTCAAAGACTATAAACCTACACATGAAAGCTACAATGTGGCTTAGAACATAACACATGAACAATCCATCATGCCACTTTGCACACATACTCATTAATTGTTCCTAATCATGGATTCTAAACACTTTGCACACATACACAAGAAGGATAACATGCATTTTCTGAATTCACATGGTTTCAGATTTAGCCTCTCATGGTTTCAATAACACATTGCACATCTAGATTTTCACACTTTCCTTTTTCACAATTTCCTCTTTTCACATGGTTACACTTTACACATACGCATTCACATGTCACTTACACATTTACACATGGTCACATACACTTTACACATTACACTTTACACATATTTAGTGCCGTGACACATAGTCCAAACCACCAAAGAAGGACACATTCACATCACATAACACATAGGCACCATCTAGGCAATGCAATGGTGACTCTTGGACTGCGCAGACCGGGAGAACAAGTCTCCACCCTAACCAGTGGTACTTGTCCACCTCCAGGATTTCCCCCTAATGCCCTTAGGGTCACTTAACACAATGAACTTTCTCAGGGGGACTTTTCCCTGATACAGCTCCACTGCCTTCTCGGAAGCAGTATCACATTGGCACAGTTTACACTTTTACACATTTAACGTTTTACACATGGTTTTACACTTGGCACTCTTCATTTCATTCACACTTTCTTACTCACATGAACACCTCTGTTTTCCTAACATGGTACTACAGAGTTTTCAAGATTTAACACATAGTAAACACACCCATCATGCTGGCTTAAGCAAAATAAATCACATTACGATCATATGTACGAATTATTCACAATTCACATGAAACACATAACTTTTTATTTACTGTTCCAATAACCTGAAATTTTAACCACATGCTGTTTTCGGGATCCAAATCATACCCTCAATTTTTCAGATTTATCTGAGCTAAATAGGATTTACAGAAAATCAACACCTAATTAGCATATTATTCACAACTTATGCTAACATGGGTCTAACACACTTGAAATTCACCCACTTACTGTTTTGCACAGAAAACACTAATGCATGACTTCAGAATGCAACATCATCCTAGTTCATACATCTATAAATCAATTACCACAACCGCTTTTGCATGTTTTTAACTTTACCGAACCGAACTTTATTTACGATTTCACAAGCATGCATAATTTCCAAAACTTCAGAATCTACATACATGCCCCACAAATCTTCATGAATAGACTGAAAACAAGATATTCAACTAATCCTAATCATGGAACATTGATTCGCAAAATTTTTTTTCACAAGTTATGCTCACAAGTCTACAAGACATTATTGCCCCCACATTCACCATCACACCACATTCATCCACAACCACAATGCACGATATACATAGCTTATAGAATACCATATATCCTCATCACGAAAATAACATAACGAAATTAATGTATAAGAGGGACAGAACAGCTCACTGTTCTGTCCTGGAACTAGACGGCGGTCTCTGGCCGCTGACTCAAAGTCAGCGGCATGGTCGATGGACGCCAAGGAGGAACTGGGCGTCCAGGACCTTGCCATTTACTCAGTCTGTGCAGAACACAGACCCGAGCTCTGAATTTGGGTGAAATGGAGGGTCTAGGACTCGAGGAAATTCCATAAAAATTATAAAACCCTCCTAGACTCATACGGGGATACCATAGATAGGTCACTTGCCTCTCTAAAAATCATCCAAGAAATTTATAGCTCGAAGAAGACCTCCTTGGCATTCCAAGAAGTTGCAGAAGCACCTCCAAGATCGCCTTCCTCCGAGCTTTTGGTTGATCTCCACGCCGAGGGATGATGGGGAGCCTTCCCCCTATGCTTCAGCTTCTCCTTGATGCAGAAGATCTCCAAAACCAGCTTCAAGGGTCGGATTTAGGGGTTCAAACTGGGGTTTTTCTCACAGAGCTCTAGGGTTTTTCTTTCTCACCTCTCTCCT
>JACBKR010004758.1:0-22067 GCA_014218235.1 Colocasia esculenta | reverse complement strand
CGTTCATCTTCCTCTGCGACCCAATGGAGCAGCTCCCTGGAAGATGTTCATTTGGAGATCAAAGTTTCGTTCTTTTCATAGGGAGGGACACGGATTTGGCGTCCATTCATAGCAGGGTTTCCCAAGGTTGGGTGTAAACATGCAGGAGAACATACTGAAGTATCGTCTTCCCATGATACCGACGTTGAACAGGTGTTGCTTGACGATGGGGATGTCCAAGCTATGTTTGATCTTCACAAGTGTCAAGGACATCATTCATAAATCTACAAATTCATGCGGTGGAAACTCGTTGCCTTAGTACGCATGCTAGTCGTCAGTCAGGTGATCTGCAACCACTTGATAGGTACGTACTCCATGCATTCTTCACCAGCCTTCATGTTATCCCATGCATTCTTAAAAAGCCTTCGTCTTATCCCATGCATCTTGTACGTATGTATGTACATAACTTGCAGAAGTACTTCAACACGCATGGCGGTTCTTTGGAAACCACCGAACCCCTCCAATTACCAGGAAGCATTTGGAGTTGTACGACCGAGGACAAGGAGCGGAAGGTGTAGTACTAGTGTTGACGCAATATTCCGTAGGTAGAATACACTCAGTAGGACAAGTCTTCATAAGTAAAGAGCTATTGCAGATGGAACTGACAATTACACGATCGCACGAGGATTTAATTGAAATATTTGAAGAACGACTCTGTACATTAACTGTACGTTGCAATGTCTCTGTTTGCCCATGGCGCCTGCATGCGTCCGTCGTTCGTGGAGGTCCACATTTGCAATCAAAAGTCTCAACAACATACACACTTGTGGATGTGACATTATGAGCGACGGACATCCATGGACATCTAAGAAGTGGGTAGCAAATGCTGTGAAGGGGAAACTAGTTGATAAACCCCCTACAGAGCAAGTGAAATGATGAGTGACATCCGTCGGGAATACGGTATTTGCATCCCTTATCATCTGGTATGCATTGTAACAACTGTCCTCATATACTGTAAGACTATCATGTAATAACTGTAATCATTTCCACGTATACTGTAACAATACCTACATGCCACATGTACACTGTAATCAATATACTTAAGGATATGTAAGAATAATAACTGTAATCATTTCGACGTATACTGTAACAATACCTGCAGGCCACTGTAACCACTGCAATCATATACTGTAAGGGTCTGTACTGTAAAAACTGTACTCATATACTGTAAGGGTCTGTATTGTAACAACTGTATCATTTGAGCGTATACTGTAACAACTTAACATGGCTACTGTAAGGTATAAGGACAGTACTGTAACCATCTTACATAACATGTATAATCATTTGAATAGGCATGGTAGGGCAAAGAGGTTGCTGTCAGTTCACTATACGGTGATTTCAGAACAAGCTATCATATGTTGAACTGGTACAGCAAACGTGCATTACAGTCAAACCCGGGATCGATCTTGTCTCTAGAAGTGGACCCGGAGACTCAACGTTTCAAACGCTTTTTCATATGCTTCGAGGCGTCTGCATATGGGTTCGAAGTTGGTTGTCGACCTATGCTCTTTTAGACGGAACTCATATCAAACAGCATAGAGTGCAAGGGGTTATACTTGCTGCAAGTGCCTTAAACGGTAACAATAGCTATTCACTGTAGCATACTCCATCGCAGATTCGGAAACATATGACAACTGGGTCTGGTTTCTACAAAAATTTGAAAAAGGCATAGCTATCAGATAGAAGGATCGCGTTCCTATCAGACAGAGGGAGAGGTCTAAAGGAAGTGATTCCGGACATATTTTCGAATGATCATCACGGCTACTATTTCCAGCACATCATGCAGAACTTCAACGACCAATGTGCGGGGAAATATGCCGCCCCTTTCAAAAAATTACTTAGAAAAATTCTCCAGCGCATTGCCTATGCTGTTACTGAACAAGAGTACGAAGACGCAATGATGACAATGGAGCTTAATTCTCCTGATGCCAAAGAATGGGTGCTCCGAAATGATGTCGAACACTGGTCCCATGCTCGTTTCCGGGACAAAGGTTCGGCTCTTTAAATACACAAGCGATATGTTCTATTACATTCTGCCATTTATGGGCTTACAGTTATAGGATAATCTATTACAGAACGTGTTAAATAAGGTTACAGTATGTAGCGGACACTTGTTACAGATATTGATGTTAACCTAATTTCCTTCACATTGCCATACAGGTTTGGGAGTTATACTCTAATTTGGTAGAGTCATTCAACAATTGGATACATGACGTGCGAAGTCTACCAATACTACAGATGGTTGACAAAATTAGAGTGCAAATGATGGAAATGGCTGGAAAGAGGAAAATTGATGCTGCCTTGTGGGATACACCATACTGTCCTAAAGTACAAAAAATCATCAAAAAAAACCTTCAAGAAAGGAGAAGCTTAGCAATCCGTCATTCAGATGGAATCAAATTTGAGGTTGTTGAAAGTATGAAGACGTACGCCGTAGACCTCCATCTACAAACATGCTTCTGTGGACACTGGCAACTTGTCAAGATTCCTTGCAAGCATGCATGCGCAGCAATTGTAGTAACAAGGAGGCCGTTACTCAATGTTTCGGCATTTTACAGCACAAAAATGTATAGGGCTGCATATAAAGAAACATTCAACCTATCCCAACATTTGACATGCCGGATCCGCCTCAACCATCAGAAGTTCTAATCAAGCCACCGATAATAAAAAGGTTGCCAGGAAGACCGAGAAAGAGGAGAATACATTCAAGAGGAGAAGTAGATCATGTATATATTTGTTCAAGGTGCAAACAAATAAGTCACAACCGAAGAACTTGTAGCAACCCACCCCACAATCCTGACGGATTTTAAATATTGTATATTAGTTACAACAGAACGTTGTCCTAATATTCCAATATTACAGTGTATGTAATACATTATTACAGTCTACGCACTACGCTGTTACAATTCCACTACTACGCTATTACAGTTTCAGTAATACACTTGCACAGTTCACGCACTTACAATTACGTTTTGTTGTACAGTGTACGTAATGAAGTGTTACAGTTTAACTCTAATACTCTTACAGTTTGACCTGTGTACCGTATGTTAGATGAAGACATCTGCGAATAAAGAGGAAGAAGACGAGCAAGAAAGATAGGAGGAAGAGAGCACTGTCTCCTCACGATTTCTGTTACAGTATATGTAATAAGATGTTGCAGTTTAAGCACTAGACTCTTACATTTTCAGCACTACACTCTTACAGTTCGCGCACTACACTCTTACAGTTCCAGCACTTACGTATTCTGTTACATTATACGTAATAAAATGTTACAGTTTAGTATAGACTGTACAGTTCGAGCACTACAGTGTTACACTTAAAGAACAACCATGTTACAGTTTGAGCACTACACTCTTACAGTTCAAGCACTACAGTCTAACATATAGTTTTACATTATACGCTATAATCCTTATAGTCGTTGGTCATGTTGATTATAGTATATATGAGGGGATTTACAGTGTGTTATTGGTAATATGTTGAGTTTGCATGATACAGAGCACATACATAAGCACACAGAAGACTGTATCAAACGAAAATGCTTATCATAAACAAGCCGTTACAATAACTCTCTACCTCTACTCTACCGACACTCGGTAGAGCACGGAGGGTAGGAGGTGGAACAGTCAGGGGAGGGATGGGAGGAAGGGAGGTTCCGGAACGGTCAGGGGAGGGATGAGAGGAAGGGGAGGTGCCGGAACGGTCAGGGGAGGAAGGGGAGGAAGAGATGTGTTCTACCCTAAGGCCGATGTCTGTGAGGATGTTATTGAGGCCCTTGTCGCCGTAATGCCGGGAGGCTTTCTGTAAAGCCATCTTCCAGCCGTCGTAAAAATCGTCCCAGTAGAGGGGCTGAAGGAAGATTGTCGCAACGGGGGAGCCGGGGGCGACAGTGGAACCGGTGAGACAGGTGCCTTGCCATCGCTCTGGGGAGCACGGTTAGATGAAGACATCTGCAAATAAAGAGGAAGAAGACGAGCAAGAAAGATAGGAAGAAGAAGAGCATTAGAAGCTTGTGAAGGATAAGTATGGGGCCCTGTGTTCCTTTTAATATTGTGAAGAATGGTTCACGGGCCTTCGAAAGGAGCTGTGTAAGTGATGTTAATGGTTGCTGTATCAGTTCTTGGCACGTTATGTAAGAGTAACTTCCCATCGATTACAGCTCACGGGCCTTGGAAAGGATCGAAGCGTCAGCGTCTTTTGGGGAACAGGCGATGAAAAAAAGGAGGGAAGGGTAAGACGGGAATGGAAAAAAAGAGACGGAAGCGAAGGAGACGGAAACCGTGCGTGGAGGGTCGTAAATGGTGACGTGTGAAAAGCAGGGACTGGAAATTAAATCTTGAGAAAAGGAGGGACTTTACGTCTACCGATATTCTGACAAGGAACAGGAAAAAAGTAGAAGGCTCTGACAGGAACTCCCAATTAATTTTTCCTATAACTTATCATCTCTATGTAAATTAATTATGAAAGTATTACATATGTGCCTGCCGATCCGACACTTACTACAAATCATATGAGAGTTCTCGAATGAATCAAGCAGTCGATAAAGAGTATGTTGCTGTGTCATTTCTTGTTATTGTATGAAAATGAGAAGTTTTTCTTTTATAAGGTCGTTATGTAGAGTTTTCTACGCCTATTGTGGAAGGAGAAATATTTAATGTGCGGTTTAAATATTCGGTAGAACATTACTCGCTCTCACAAACTAATATGAGATTCATTACCATGGTGATAGCGAAACTCCTCATTTTGCGAGGGGGCCGGCTAGGACGAGCATTAAATCTCTCTTATGGAAGATGGAGACATTTTTTCCGTAAGGAGAAATTAATAGAGTTTTGTAAGAGATAATGGACACTTCTACCCAAAAAAAACTACACGTGTGGACCGGAGAAACTTTTTCTTGGAGGGACACTAATAGTGTTTTACAAGAGACTAGGGGTTAGTATTTTAGAATAATTATGTACACAAATTGTACAGTTTGTGGAGCCTTATGTCCATCTCTCAATCTTCTTTCTAGGAATTATTGAAATAATTAATTTGACGATGAGGTAGAAGGTGAAGTTTGCTTGGACAAGTTAGGTTTTAAAGTTGTTTCATTTGATTTCTTATCGTATATATACGTGCTTTCTTTTGCGTAGACACGAAGAATATATATATATATATATATATATATATATAGTCTCAATTATATAGCATAGATATTTATTTTTATTACTTTTAATGTGAAATTAAATTATGCTTCTACAATATCATTTTTTACTTCCTTCCCTACGTAAGCTTCATTAGACATGCACCACGAAAATGAAGAGACGCATAGTTTGTATACATAATGTTTATATGGTTACACAAAAAAATATCATCGAAATAGAGATAGACAAGGGATTAATGACCGGTGTTTGGGAATATTTTTTTTTTAAATTTATTACCTAAAAAATTATATTGTGTCTGATTTTAACTTAAAATTATAAAATTTGATGTTATCTGTTTGATAAAAATATTAAAAATTTTAAAATTTATAATATTGATGTGTTTGGTAGAGAAGATAAGGAGGAGGAAGAGGGGCCGCGCAAGGGAGGGGGAGGATCTAGGGGGGAGGTGGAGGGGGCGGCGCAGGGGGGAAGGAGGAGGGGGCGATCTGGGGGCAATTAGGAGAGGAGGAGGGAGTCGTGCGTGTGTGTAATTTTTCTTAAAAATTACTCCATATTTATACTTATTTTTATTTTAAGAGAGATTTATATGAAATAAGATTTTTTTTTTAAATAAAAAAATTATTTATCAAACATGTCTATGCATCTGTTTTTTTTATTAATAAAAAAATAATAAAATAATACAACCAAACACCCTATTAACCATGTTCTTCACTAAACCTACGGTGATGCTAAGCGAGGCGTAAATAGTTCTCAAGCGGCGCTCAGTGATTTATAGGAGCATATAACTCAACGGTGCATATTATCATTGGAAACTTGTTTTAAACAAAAAATAAAAAGACTACGTTAGTATAACGTATGGTTGACAGTCAAACGTCGTGCGGTGCAGCGGGGGACGATACGGAGGAGGGCAAACGCACCGACCAAATGGACACCGACCGACAGTTTGCTGAGGCCCCCCTTCCGGTGACGATTCTTGCCCGTGATTTGCCAAGCCCGTCCTTTCACAACGGCACTAAAATGCGTCGGCTAGACGTGAGGTGTTAGCAGACGCAGCTACAGCCTACTGGGCTTCACTTCTCCCTGTAGTTTCCCACTTCACTCGTTTAGTGCAGTGAACACAAGATTTTTCCCCCAAGTGGATCTCATCACAATTTCATCTCCCTGACCTGCCGACGCCTAGATTTGCTTTCCCGCAGGACCTCTTGATCAGTCAATATGTAACGTCATGCTGGTACGAATCATCCTCGCCTTTGTGGAGAGCACAGAACTGACTGATGAAAATAGCTGTTTCTTTCGCCTCGCCCACCGATACGTACGTACGATCAGGGAGCTCACGTGATGGTTGGTGGCCTATATTATACTCATATATATGAAGCTCCCATCGATCGATCGATCCAAACTGTACTGTACTAAACATATTAGGGCATGAAGGTCCTTGCGCTCACAATCCATACAAAACACTACCGGGCTCCCTCGTTCGTGGCTAAATTAACACGAAAGGCGCCGTTCAAGAGCGGCTGTCAGAACAGAACAGGCGAGGGAAGGAGTGCCCCGAGTTGATGACACATGCCCATGTGAACTACCCCTTCTCCCCCGCCCCCACTCGAGCCGAAAGGGAAGATGTGAAGGGCCCGCCCAAAGAGGTGCGGTGGGACTACTCGGCTGGCGTCTGCTGGTTCTATTGATGTCCAAGAAGAAGAGGCACACTGTGAATCCACTACACAAGTAAAATGCTGGACTGCTTGGAGCCCACTACACAGCTGCATCTGATCTAATAAAATGATCGTATCAGGACCCCATTTGTTGTCCTGCCGCCAGCGTGCAACAAGTCATGATCCCATGCTTAATGATATATATATACTTTCATCTCACAGCTTAAGCTCCAGGCAGATCAAGAGCTAGCTGGACAGACGTACGTCTAACCATAGATATGGGATGGGTTTCACATTGCCCATTGCCCAGGCGATGATTCTGCGAGTACACACTGGCGCGGCTGTCGATCCGAAGAACTACTGGCCAAAGCCATAAGAAGATTTGAAGCAACAATCTTACAGTATAATACTGCCGGACTGACTAGTTAGATCCTAATAGTTTGACTCAACGTACGTGGTCCATCCATCATCAACCGCGGGATCGATGCCTACACATGGTTGGCGCAATAGAAAAAGTAGCTAGCCGATTAGGAAATGATGGGCTACCAATGGCGTTAATTACGAGAATTATTTAAACCACCATATACAGCAGAAAATCTAATGCAAGTGGGCTTCAAGTTAAACTAACAGCAAGGAAGGACTAATGAACTGGAATCTCCGGCCACTCTTTACAAAGCAAGCAAGCAGTGCACAAGGAATTAATGCAGCCTTCGGGGATGAGAAGGCGGCTAAGCTTTGATGCTGACGGTTTGATTATATTATAGACTCTCACTTAGAAGCAGATGAGTGGAGTCCTCTCCCAGAGCAACAGTTTGATCATAATGGGCCTCACGGGTATGCGTTTCAAACGCTCAAATGGATCTAGTTCGGAGAGACATTAATACTGAATAAAAACAAGTTATTCAAAATTAGTTATCACTCTTATTTACTCTTCTGTCATTTTTATTGAATAAAGATGATAAACAACAGATAAATATGACAAACACAGATAATAAGTAATTCTCTACTATGAACCATGTGATGAGCAGATGTACTTTGCATTTGCTGTTACCAATATCAGCATTCTCGTATGTGCAAAGACACAAGTCTTAATTCTAAGAAAAATCAATCTTCGGTTAATTTCATATTGTTCAAAATAGTCTTAGCATCTCATTTTTGAAGACAACAGGGTAGCAATAGAAGGTTTAGTTCCTTATTTAGGAGTTTGATATATACAACGAAGATGAAATTGTGATTCTTACAGAGAACCAGGACCGAGGATTTTGGCCAAATGTTAATGCAAGGATATGCTGCTGTTGCGAGACTAGAAAATTTTACCTTGTCAGGATCATGTGGACCCATGGTTAGATATTCTCTACACCATTTTTCTACACCATAACTCTTAAAAAACATTTAAAGAATTAAAAATATAAAAATATATTATTATTATAAGAAGAGTGAATTTTATTAAAATCTTATTGAGAATGGATAAATCTTAAAAGATTGAATCATTCTCTTAAAGTTGACCAATATTGATCTATTTTTAACTAAAATAAGTCAAACCTAAGAGAATGACTCATTCCCTTAGGATTTACTCATTTATAATGAGGTTTAATAAAATTCACTTTCTTTATAATAATAATAATAAAAGTTTTATTTTTTGTATTTTTAAAATATTTTTTAGGGATTGTGGTATATGAAAATGGTGTAAGAAGTTGGTGCAAAGGATCCACATCCTTAATTTAACGTATTTGTGTTCTCGGATTCAAATTGGTGAATTTCAGAGTTCGTTTGTCCTCAAGAGATTTGGGATTATCTCCGAAATTTTGTCCGATACGAGAGTTAGAGGTTTTGGGTGTCATGGTCCTTATTCTTGAGTATGGTCAGGATGCCTGCCACGTTCAAGAGGTGATCATCTAGGTGACCATGTTCTTGTTAAGAATGCAACTGAGTGTACTTCTGCGTTTAGGATGTGGTCAGCATCATAACCGTGTTCCGAATGTCAGTTTCTACAAGTAGTTTTTGAATGGCAATTCAACATCAATTTCTAGTAGTTCTTGAATGTGGTTAGGTAGGCCGACACGTTAAGATTGCAGTCAAATATGTGACTGTGTTTTGTGTAGTGGTTAGTAGTGACTGCAGTTTGGTCACGACCAGAAGGGTGACCACGTTCTAAATGGCGGTTTGTGGCTACATATAAGCCGAATGGTGGTTTGTGGCTATGTATATATAAGCCATTGGCAGTTCTTCCTTCTCATCCTCACCATTCTCTCCATCCTTAGCCAATTTCCTCTCCCTCTTTCACTCATCTGGCAGTTGACGGTAGGAGGTGGATGGCACAACACTTGGCATCAATGTGATGGTGACAATATAAGGTGACGATCTTTACACTCTTTGGAATTGTATTCTCCCAATTCATACCATGAAATTTATGCCTGTTGTGACATCTAGTGATTTATGGTTTGTGTTGGATCATGGATTCATTGTCCCTTTGTTTATGCATGATTATATGGGTTTGGTTAGGGTTTGGTTGGCAGGGTCCTGAAGGTGTTGGATTATGGTCTTACTTGGTTGTCGCCTTTGGTTTTCTAGTGCAGTTTCTTATGTTGGCCTATTAAGTATTTAGTCGTTGAGTCATGTGTTGCGTTCCAAGGCTGTGTGTTGTGTTTGGTCTCCCTAGTGTTATTGAGATCTAAGGCTGTCATGTTTAGTTTTCTTTTTCCTAGTGTTATAGTGTCTTAAGGCTATGTGGTGTGGTTATTTTTAGGAAGTCTTGTGTGTGCCAAGTGTTGGTGCTTGTTGTTCTACTATATGTAGCACCCACCAGTCAAGAGCCCCAGTCCTATATAGGCCTCGTACTATGTGTGTTGCAAGATTTGATCCCTATGCTGTGTGCACAAAAGAGGTCTGGTCATGTCTCTCTTGAACCACCCTCAAGTACGAGTCTACTTCTAGTCATTGGACAAAAGGAAAAGATGGAATAACATATTGGGTGTTGCTTGAGTACAATCATGGCTAGGGGTGCAGACACCCAATAGGCGTGTGAGTCTCCAGTTAGTCTTTGGTTCTCACTTATCTCACTCTATGGGCCCTAGAGGTCGTTAGGCATGAAACTACAACCTGGCGTAGTTGTAGGTACTATGTGTGAGAGTAGTCTCCATTACCTCTCCGGTCAATAGATAGACAAGCGTGGGTGTGGTAATTGGAAACATTTTGATTGTGAGATTAATGACTACACTTTTTATTGTTACCACCTTTTCCTAGTCTGAGTATGTGAGTAGTACTGAGTCATCTTTCCTTACGATTCTTACCTATGTGGTTTAACATTGAGCTGTCTCTCCTTATAGTTCTTGATTGTGTGGCTACTGTGTGATGATAAGTTGTAACAATTTTTGGTACCTTCATTGGCTTCTACGTGTAGCACTATCACTAGTGGTTTTGCTAGATTTTTTTGTCATTTCTTGACACACTCTATTTTATTTATATATTTTGTACTTGTCATGGATTGGCCGAGTGTGGAATCAGATGATCTCTACTGAGTATGTGATTTCGTGAGACTCACCCCCTATTTTTTTTTCAGTTGTGAGTTTGAGGAGACAATGTGACCTTGACCTAGTTGTTTGTGTGTGGATTTCTTATATCAGTAGCTTGTCTCTTTTCCTTTCATATGTACTATCTTGGATATGCCCTTTAAAGTGATGTACTTTAAACTTCTATATTTGTGTTGTAAATTGAAACATTATACCATTATTAATGAAACTTTATTTATATTATAGTTATTATAATTATTTATTTACTTTCATAGACTGCAACACAGAAAGCAATGGGAAGGCAACCACAAGCCAAGTCTTGTACACAGTCCCTCTTGGAACCAAATTCAAGTCTCGGTTCCCATAGAAACTCCATTATGAAAGTAGCCCCAAGGGGAGCCGTATTTTGCCTCTGACCCTGGAAACCATGGTTTCTCGATCCGACCATCATACTACTTATACAGAATGCATTTTTAATGGCGGCTATGATCATACCATGTTTTAATTGTGTTTTAAAAATCAAACTTTTTAAACAATAACCTAAAAGCTCATTATCTTGTTGATTAATGTATATGTTTAATCCTGTTAGATCATTACAACATGGATCATGTGTTAATTTGTAAAACCTAACTCTTAAAATGATTGAATGGGTCATCTAAATGATTATCATGTTGATATTTCAAACTCATAGTGTTATAATGTGCTAAAAATGTGGTATAGGTCAATAAGTTATTGTACTCTGTGATTTTGATGATCACAATAACACTAAGTTTAACTCATATTGAGAAAACTGCAAAAACATTGAGTGTAATTCATGTTGATGACCCAAGCATTTGATTTATGTTTATTTAATTTGAGGGTCTAATTTGTGTGTAAGTGTGCAATATTTGTCTAAAAGTTGCATTTAAAGTGGATAATACAAAGCCCAAGACTTGGACAAAACAACAAAGCCAAAACTGGAAGGTCAGCTGCAAAACCAAAATTAGATGACTAACTTGCAGAAATTGGTCGACCGATAATGGAAGCGAATCAATTGAAGGATGCACAATCGATGCCCAATCGATTGAAGGACAAGGCAGTTGATGGACAATTGTAACAGTACGGCAGTTCGGATCCGGGTTTATCGGGTCTATGTATGGTGCTCTTGACCAAGAGATGGTCAATGGGCTGTGTTGGGTTTTCTGAGCATAGAGTGAGCAGTGTGGGCCAGATATGCCAGCCCAATTGCACTGCTGGTTCACTGTTTGGAATCGTGGCGGAGGTAGGCGACGCGATTTGAAAGCGTCGTACATGCCGGACGTGATTTAGGGAACCGCCCCTATGGCACGTGACGCAGGTTTCTGTTTGGCATCGAACAGAGTGGAAGCGTTTAAGGAAGTTAAACGCGGCGTCTGTTCCGAACGCGATTTGCAAAAGTGTGATAAAAGCTTCGTTTCGGCCAGACAGAGCAGGGGAGGCTCTGTCTGGAGTAGGGGAGGAGCTGTTGTGGCTTCTCTGATGGTTTTCGGTGGATTTCAGCTTCGGATGGCTCGTGTGGCGCGGGAACCACACGAGGACGATGCTCGGAGCGTGGGTGTGCCGTCGGCGAGGAGGCTTTGGGGTGTTCTTCGGCGTCTTCTTCCAGTAGGGAGACTTCCTACCTTTGCTTTACTGTTTAAAGGTATGAATGGATTGGGGATTAAGGGATGGACCATGTGTGGGTGGTTTGTCTTGTTGGGTTTATCCTGTTTGCAGTTTTAATGGATTGAACTATGAGAATTGTTGTGGGTTCTCCCGTGGGAGGAGGTGGGTTCGGCCTGTGAGCTGAACTCAGAGTCTTTATTGAAACGCGGCTAGGACAGCCGACGCATTCATGAGAACGCTGCGTGCTGAACCGATGCGTTTCGGGTTTTGTCCGTCATGTTAAGGCGGTGTTGGGGTCGCCTCTGGTTGACTCGACGCGTTTATGTGGAGACGCGTCTGTGTTGTCGGACGCGACTATGTGTTGGCCGTTGGTTTGACCGGTTTGGGTCTAGTGGCGTCGTGTCGGGCCGACGCGACTTGGTCGCATCGCTAAGGCCTGTCGCAGTAGCACTTTGAATAGTGTCCGGAAGGACCAATGCGATCTGGTCACGGCATTGGGTCCTGGTGCGATAAGGTTCTGTGTGGCGTCCGAATAGGTCGACACGATTTGAGAGGCGTCGCCTGTGTTCGACGCGATTTGGTCTCCGAAGGGAATGTTGGGTGTTGGGCAGTGAAGGTCTGGTGTAGACCTAGCCCAGGTCTGTGGTTGTTCTTTAAAGGTTATTATAATGTTTAATGTGTTAAGTGGCATGTGTTGCCTTGGAGGTCACGGGGTGACCAATGACAAGCAAGGTTGTATTCCTATATTGATATGGTATGTTTATAATTTGTGTTAAGTGTGTTAATGTATTAAGATAGGTGTTTAATGGTTAAGGTGTATAAGTCTAATGTGTGGTCTTGGCGGTCATGTGATGACCCCGTTAATGAATGGTTGTGTGTAGGATGGCTTGAGGGTCATGGGGTGACCGATCATAAGCCATTCCTTACACTTGTGTACCGTGGGTTGTACATAAAGGTCATATAAGTGTGTATATTGTGGTTTGTGTATGTGTCGGCGATGATTGGCTTGGAGGTCACATGGTGACCGTTGATAAGCTAAGCTTGACACTTGTATACCGAGATTTGTAATAAAGGATCGTATATCGTGGTTTGTGTGTTTACCGAGTCTGGTAGTCCGACGCCAATTCCAGAATACCTCTCTAGTCGGTTACCCTAGCACTGGGTGCTTAGGGCTTGTCCCGGTACGGGAGTACCGTCGAGGTTTGTGTCGTCCTCCTGGACACCCTCACTCCTGTGTTTGAGAAGTACGTCCGGCTGAGGGGAAAGACGACAGGGGACAACAGCTTGTGTTTGTGGGTGTGCGGCTATTTGTAGCGCGCTCGTGGTTGAGGGACGGACCCTAGTAGACGTACTAGTCCTCAGCTAGTCCTGTTCCAGTGCCTCACTTTAGGGTTCTCGGCTGTAGTACCTAAAGGTGTCAAGCTTGGGCCTGCGGTGTGTGTGACCTGTAGGTTGTGGTGGTTAGTTAGTCTCCACTGTTCTTGGCTTGTAGTTGTGGAGCAGCAGTTGAACCGGGCTGTTGTGTTTTGTGTTCCGGGTTGGATACTGGGGTCATGAACCAGTAGTCCGTTCCCGAGTGGTGGCGTCGTCACCGTACCGACTCATGTTTGACCATTGGTTGTGGTTTGTGTGTGAACCGCTGGTTAAGGTTATAATCGTGAAACCGTTAACCATTGTGGTGTGCCCTGGAGGTGGCACGGTTCTGTGGTTCTGTGTTGTACCTCGTGGTAGCAGGTACATGTACCCCTCGTGGGTAGAGTTGTGTTGTGGTGGTACGTGAGTGTCGACCTCAGCTGGTGTTGAGGTGAGACCGTGCGTACTGTGGAGGTCTTGTGGTGTGACTCTCCACACGTTGTGTGTTATTTATATTTGTACTATGTATTTCTAGTTATGGTTTAGTATGTGGGTGTTGGATGGTCATTGCCATACCCGATGCTTTGTACTGCTGGTTTGCCTGTGAGACTGTAGCCTAGGCAGTGGTTTGCCGGTGAGGCTTACGGTCGAAGTGGTTTGGTTGTAGGGCGGACTAGCAGTGTTAAGCTAGTCTTGTGTTCCCCTTTAGTTTCTGAAGACTGGGGTTTAGCCGGTGTGTTTATAGTTTGTTGTTGATTAGCATGCATGTGTGTGCATGTTATGTTTCGGTTACCGGTGTTGCCAGTGAGACCCTCTGGGGTTGAGGTCTCTTGTGTAGTTGTGTTTTCATTGTGGGAGGTCCCTACTGAGCCAGTGACTTGTTGAGGCTCACTCCCTTATAGTCTATTTCAGGTGTTGGCCGACTTTGGCATGGTTACGCAGGAGTAGTGCAGACTTGTACCACCAGCAGTTGAGTAGTTGAGTTGTTTGAGCTTGTGCTCCCTCGGGGTATGCCCCAGATAGTTGTACTCTATATTTGGACATGTAATATTGTAATTGTGGACTATTGTACATTGTGGTTTACAATTATATACACTTGTACTTTTCTGTGTTATATACTATAATTGTGGTCTTTTATATTCTTACTGGACACGTGTTAGTGATATCCCTTGTGAGACTCCGGTCCGATCGCGGGAGGTGGATCTAGATATGGACCCTTATTGGGTATAAATATCCGGGGCTGTTATAGTTGGTATCAGAGCAATGGTCCAGTTAGAATATGAAAAGACATTGAAGGTACAAAGTCCCAATACATGGATTAATGTCCACTGCTGGTAGTAAGTTTGCGGTTTTACGTGATTTAAAATGGTTTTCACGTAGTTTTTGTTATGTGAAATATGTGCTAGTCGGGCAACCGTTGATAGTAGCAGAAGGAGATATGGATAGGAAGAAATGCAGTTTGTGAAAAGTGAAAGATTATGAAAAAAAGGTTGTGTGTAAACCTGGTTATTGTTAGAAATGGTAAAAAAATGGTAAGATTAGAGATAGAAATTCAGCGTGTTAAAGGCTAGTTAAGTTGTTTTAGGAATCCACAGCCATGAAACCAGCGGGATTAGTGATTTCAGATATGAAATCCAGGAAGAATGTTTTAGTGAGAAACAGAAATGGGTAGAGATAGAGATAAAGGAAGATATGATGGAATAGTAGAGGAAACAGATGTATAATGAGGAATAGAGCAGTGTATAGTTAAAGACGAGTTAGTGTGCATTAATTGTTGAGAACCTTAGCAGAGGTGATCATTGTGTTGAGATTTATGCTAGTTGATATCAAGGAACAGTTTGGTGAATAGTGTGATTAGAGTAGTAATTAAAAATTTGGATAAGTGTATAAAGTGGATCAGCCCCAGATGAGAAAATGATAGCAGAGGCACAAGAGTTGTGGTAGCTAGACTCAAGATGTGTGTGATTAGCAATGGTTGTATCTGCTAGTTCAGGAATAAAGAGTTGTTATGAATAGTGATGGTGTAAAGAAATTGAGATAATAGAGATTTGTGGAAGAAAGATATCTGCGTGGCAGACGATAGTATGTGGAGGTTCTGCAGAAGACTATATTGAAGACTGCAGAATTAGTAATGATTAGAAGTTGTGTTTGGTTATGGAATCAAGCAGAGCATATTATGGAATTTGAAAGAGATACATCAGAGTTTGGCTGGGGTAGAACATGAATGAAAAGAAGATTAGATAGTAATAAGAATTACAGTGTGAAGGATGTATTGAGGCTAGCCAGTCAATAAAGTGTTTCAGAGGAATATATCGTCGTTGTAATATTGGTAGTTGGTAGTACAGATTAGTTGAGTATGATTGACCAGAGAAAGAAAGAGTATAGTGGATTAAGAAGCAGATATAATCGGATGGTTCATAAAATGTTCAGCAAAGGCTTGCAAGCCAGTGCACAAAAAGAGATTTCATTAAACAGAAGTGTACTTTGGTAAAGGTATTCCTGAATTTGATTTGAGAGCAAAAGCAGATCAATTAAAGAGTATTTTGAAAGATTATGATTATGATATGATTAGTTGGCCAGGGAAGATGTTATTTAAAGCCAGGAAGGTATATGAAGAATAAGGTATGTCAGTAGGAGTGTGGTAGCATTCGAAAATGAAGTCTGTGGCGCAACCAGAATTGAAATATAAAAGGAAGCAGACCAGAAATTCAGGTACTTTCTTCCAGTGTTAAAATATTGAGCAAGATGAATTGAGGAATGAGTAAAATGAGAATTGAGTCCAACTAGAAATAGAGTAATGGTGAAAGTGGATAGTAATTGAAAATAATGATGAGGGCAAAATTCGAGGAATAATTTTGTCGAATGTCCACTATGATCAGAGTGGTGCAGCAGAAGCAGGGAATACCATGTATTCCCAAATTATTCAAGATCTGCTTGATTGAAAGAAAAGTTTGAGGTTTGTGCACAATTGAGCAAAGAGGCAATGGTTCTTGATCAGATATGAGTTGAGGCAGTGCGCGCAGAATGGTATAAAGAGGCAGGAAATTCAAAAATGGTAATTGATTCTTTGTGAGAAAGGTGGCAGTTGAGAATATGAATACAGATGAAGTAGAGTGTCAATTGGCAGTGAGCAGCAGAGAAAGGAAAGGCACAAAGAAATTTGAGAACTTAAAGCAGAGTTTAATATGGCAGAGCACCTAAGGGTGGCAATGTTAAGTGAAAGATTTTGAGTAAGAGGAGCAGCCCGGAAATGAAATGACATCGGAAAATTTGAGAATAGAAAGAGGTTATGACATGGTAAGACACTACAGTGGAGCAGTGTTTAGCAAATGATTTGAGGAAGTAAAGCGGCCCAAAAAAGGATGTTGCAAGCACAGCCAAGAAAATGTGGAAGCAGGTTGAGTCCAAGGAGATAAAGCGCCAACAACAAGGTGGAATTGTTTGCAGCTAGAAAGTGAAGGAAGAATGGATCGTACCAATTAGGTGGAGCAAGTATGCAAAAGAAATAAAGAGAAAGGGAATAGCAGAGCAATTATGAAAGAGAAAGGTAAAGTAGGAAAGGTATGAAAATGAGCAGATCAAAGTAGTCCGTGTGCAGTAATTTGAAAGGCAAGAGCAGCAAAGGATGTATCCTACTTGTTCTGTTTATGGCTTTATTTCTTTTTAGGTGTTAGTCTGACTTGACATGGTTTTGCCATGAATGTCGAGGACGACATTTCTTTTTAGGTGTTAGTATTGTAACAGTACGGCAGTTCGGATCCGGGTTTATCGGGTCTATGTGTGGTGCTGTTGACCAAGAGATGGTCAATGGGCTGTGTTTGGGTTTTCTGAGCACAGAGTGAGTAGTGTGGGCCGGATATGTCAGCCCAATTGCACTGCTGGTTCACTGTTTGGAATCACGGAGGAGGTAGGGGACGTGATTTGAAAGCGTCGTACATCCCGGAAGCGATTCAGGGAACCGCCTCTGTGACACGCGACGCAGGTTTCTGTTTGGCGTCGGACAGAGTGGACGCATTTAAGGAAGTTAAACGCGGCATCTGTTCTAGACATGATTTGCAAAGGTGTGATAAAAGCTTTGTTTCGGCTAGACAGAGCAGAGGAGGCTCTGTCCGGCATAGGGGAGGAGCTGTTGTGGCTTCTCGATGATTTTCGATGGATTTCGGCTTCGAATGGCTCGTGCGGCATGGGACCCACGCGAGGACGATGCTCGGAGTGTGGACGTGCCGTCGCGAGGAGGCTTTGGGCCGTTCTTCGGCGTCTTCTTCTAGTATGGAGACTTCCTACCTTTGCTTTTCTGTTTAAAAGCATGAATGGATTGGGGATTAAGGGATGGACCATGTGTGGGTGGTTTGTCTTGTTGGGTTTATCCTGTTTACAGTTTTAATGGATTGAACTATGAGAATTGTTGTGGGTTCTCCCGTGGGAGGAGGTGGGTTCGGCCTATGAGCTGAACTCATAGTCTTTGTTGAAACGCGGCCAGGACAGCCGATGCGTTCATGAGAACGCGGTGTGCTGAATCGATGTGTTTCGGGTTTTTTTCGTCATGTTAAGGCGGCGTTGGGGTCGCGTCTGGTTGACCCGACGCGTTTATGTGGAGACGCATCTGTGTTTTCAGACGCGACTATGTGTTGACCATTGGTTTGACCGGTTTGGGTCTAGTGGCGTCGTGTCAGGCCGACCAACTTGGTCGCATCGCAAAGGCCTGTCGCGACAGTAGTTTGAATAGTGTCTTGAAGGACCGATGCGATTTGGTCGCAGCATTAGGTTCTGGGGCGATAAAGTTCTATGTGGCGTCTGAATAGGTCGACGCGATTTGAGAGGCGTCGCCTGTGTTTGACGCGATTTGGTCTCCGAAGGGAATGTTGGGTGTTGGGCAGTGAAGTCTGGTGTAGACCTAGTCCAGGTCTGTGGTTGTTCTTTAAAGGTTATTATAATGTTTAATGTGTTAAGTGGCGTGTGTTGCCATGGAGGTCACGGGGTGGCCAATGATAGGTAAGGTTGTATTCCGATATTGATATGGTATGTTTATAATTTATGTTAAGTGTGTTAATGTATTAAGATAGGTGTTTAATGGTTAAGGTGTATAAGTCTAATGTGTGGTCTTGGCGGTCATGTGATGACCCCGTTAATGAACGGTTGTGTGTAGGATGGCTTGAGGGTCATGGGGTGACCGATGATAAGCCATTCCTTACACTTGTGTACCGTAGGTTGTACATAAAGGTCATATAAGTGTGTATATTGTGGTTTGTGTATGTGTCGACGTTGATTGGCTTGGAGGTCACATGGTGACCGTTGACAAGATAAGCTTGACACTTGTAAATCGAGATTTATAATAAAGGATCATATATCATGGTTGTGTGTTTACCGAGTCTGGTGGTCCGGCGCCTAATCCGGAATACCTCTCTAGTCGGTTACCCTAGCACCGGGTGCTTAGGGCTTGTTCCGGTACGGGAGTACCGTCGAGGTTTGTGTTGTCTTCCTGGACACCCTCACTTATGTGTTTGAGTAGTACGTCCGGCTGAGGGGAAAGACGACAGGGGACAATGGCTTGTGTTTGTGGGTGTGCGGCCGTTTGTAGCGCGCTCGTGGTTGAGGGACGGACACCAGTAGATGTACTGGTCCTCAGCTAGTCCTGTTCTAGTGCCTCACTTTAGGGTTCTCGGCCGGAGCCCCTAAAGGTGTCAGGCTTCAGCCTGCAGTGTGTGTTACCTGCAGGTTGTGGTGGTTAGTTAGTCTCCACTGTTCTTGGCTTGTTGTTGTGGAGCAACAGTTGGACCTTCTGTCCGTGACTACGAGACTAGAGGTAGTTCTTGTGTTTTGTTGTCCGGGTTGGATACTGGCATCATGAACCAGTAGTCCATTCCCGAGTGGTGGCGTCGTCTCCGTACCGACTCGTGTTTGACCACTGGGTGTGGTTTGTGTGTGAACCGCTGGTTAAGGTTATAATCGTGAAACCGTTAACCATTGTGGTGTGTCCTGGAGGTGGCACAGTTTTGTGGTTCGGTGTTGTACCACGTGGTAGCAGGTACATGTACCCCTCGTGGGTAGAGTTGTGTTGTGGTGGTACGTGAGTCCCGACCTCGGCTGGTGTTGAGGTGAGACCGTGCGTACTGTCGAGGTCTTGTGGTGTGACTCTCCATGAGTTGTGTGTTATTTATATTTGTACCGTGTATTTCTGGTTATGGTTTGGTATGTGGGTGTTGGCTGGTCGTTGCCATACCCGATGCTTTGTGCGGCTGATTTGCCTGTGAGACTGTAGCCTAGGTAGTGGTTTGCCGGTGAGGCTTACGGTCAAGGTGGTTTGGTTGTAGGGCGGACTAGCGGTGTTAAGCTAGTCCTGTGTTTCCCTTTAGTTTTCGAAGACCGGGGTTTAGCCGGTGTGTTTATAGTTTGTTGTTGATTAGTGTGCGTGTGTGTGCATGTTATGTTTCGGCTACCGGTGTTGCCAGTGAGATCATCTGGGGTTGAGGTCTCTTGTGTAGTTGTGTTTTCGTTGTGGGAGGTCCCTAATGAGCCAGTGACTTGTTGAGGGTCACTGCCTTACAGTCTGTTTCAGGTGTTGGCCGACTTTGGCGTGGTTACGCAGGAGTAGTGCAGACTTGTACCACCAGCAGTAGAGTAGTTGAGTTGTTTGAGCTTGTGGTCCCTCGAGGTATGCCCCATGTAGTTGTACTCTTTATTCGGATATGTAATATTGTAATTATGGACTATTGTACATTTTGGTTTACAGTTATATATACTTGTACTTTTCCTGGTTATATACTGTAATTGTGGTCTTTTATATTCTTACTGAACACGTGTTAGTGATATTCCTTGCGAGACTCCGGTCCGATCGCTGGAGGCTGATCTGGATATGGACCCTTATTGGGTATAAATATCCAGGGCTGTTACAACAATCGATTAATAGTCAAGTAGAAAATCAGACGATCGATTTTGGGATTTCGGTCGACCGACTGGACCAATTGATTGATGTTTGATACAAAGTTTCTGATTGGTGAAGAAAAGATCAGACGACTGATATAAAGGGATAGGACGACCAACCTAGCCAGTGTTGTTTGGAGCTGGGACAGTCGAAGAATCGGTTGATTGACTTCACAAAATTGGACGACCGACTTGATGCCGTGTGTCGACACAGAAGAAGAAGTAGGTCGACACCAAAGCCAAAATCTAGAATCGGACGACCAACTTGGTGAAATCGGTCGACCGATTATGGGAACACAGTTCCCAGTTTAGATAGGTCTCTTTCCAAGTTTAGATTTAGACAAAATTTCCTTGTCATCCACAACCAAGATCAAGTTTTTTGCAAGTGAGTATATAAAGGGAGGCCTTTCCATGTGTGTAGGGATATACACATAGTTGGAGATTGAGATTTGTATCCAGGCTAGGCCAAAGGATGAACCAGTAGACTAGAGCACTTTCCAAGCAATTTCTTCGAGGGTTGCTTTGCAAGTTCAAGGTGTTGGATGTTCAGAAGATTATGCGTCTATAGTACTTCATCCAGGAAGGCCTATACAATCTTCCATGTTCTTCTTCGAAGTTTCTCAACCACACAAAACAGGAGAATTCTAAACTGTGAATATAATGACCCAGGATCCGAATTATCAGTTATCCACTAGCAACCTGAACCCTGAACCGCCACCCACAAGCCAAAGCTCGAAAGGGTTAAGAGAAAGCACTTGAGGAGAGCATATAAGAAAATGTACAAACCATAAGAACTAAAAACAAACCATTATATATAAAACAAAACGGTACAACTCAGAGTAGATCCAACAAAAGTAAAGAGCACAGGAAGTACGTACACAAAAGTACTACTCTCAGTTGCTAAGCAGAACCAGTACCGGAGTGACTTGGCTCCTTAGCACCCGGAGCCGATGACGAACCATCTGAAAGGGTAGGGAGTGAGTATCAAGAAGAGAACCAGTAGGGACACTAACCCTCACCAGTAAACAGTACTAAAAGAAGTGCAGTAAAGTAACATAGTACTAAACACAAGTACCGGTGGTGTGATGCCCAACTCCTCACAGGAGTGCGTCAAAAGATTGGAACCTTGCAGGCTCAATAGAACACAACAAACACATCAACAACCACAAGCTCACACACATACAAAAAAAAAAGGTAGGATCAGCTAGGGCCTATGGCTTGGCACCTCGACACTATAGAGTTCTCAAACCCTAGCCATGTGTACACACTCAGATGCTCTCCTCGCGTCTGGTCATCAACTGGTTTTACCCTATGTTGAACTCAAATAGTGGAGAAGGGGCCCTACAAAAACTGGCTCGTAACCCCCACAAGGGGCACACACTGGACGGAGTTGCACTTGACATCCAAGCTCACCAGTGGAATAGCACAATGCCAGTCATCCAGACGAAGTCCAGCTCAAGGCCCGAGAAAACACAACACAAGCACAAGCACAGAAAAGCACAACATACGCATAGACGAAGACTCTCTCAACGTCTAGCACACCGCACCTGGAGGTAGACATCGTGTGTCTTATGCCGTTAATCTTCAGCTTCCTGTCGTGTTGATAGCAACCCTGATTTCCATTAACCCAGGGTAAATGACATAACCCTTGTCATCTACTCATAATAGACAACAACATGTCTTGCCATTAATCTTGTCTTGAGGGCAAGGTATTTTTCCGTCAAGTTCCTCCTGAAGAGATTGACGTCAACCACCTTTGACGTCAAGTTCTTCAACTTCCAGCAGTTGATATGGCCCTAGGCCGCTCCCAAGGGTGATCTAGCCCAGAA
>JACBKR010004757.1:0-20552 GCA_014218235.1 Colocasia esculenta | reverse complement strand
TCATCCGTCGGAAAGTTCTGACCAATTATTGCCGACGGAAGGTTTCCGACGAGTGTTGGACGGAAAGCGGTCGGAAGGCGCCTTTTCCGACGGAATACCGACGGATTTCCGACGGATTCAGTCCGTCGGTAATCCGCTTTTCTTGTAGTGATGGGTGCGACCCACCCCCACAGGCTGCGTGCAAGGTCACTTGAAATAAACAGATGATTCAAGTCTTCAGAGCAATGGACAGTACAACAAGAGCACCGGGAGACTAGTGTAATACCTGATCAGAGATGCGGGAGTCCACAGGATAGCACGATACAAGAGCTTCCAACAGAAGAGTGAGGCACGCTTGTAAAAATTGTGATGCCACAAGCGAACCAGAGGCTTTCTTTCCACCCAGGATTAGCGGTCCATACGCAGGAGTCTTCATGGTCCAGAAGTTTAATATCCTAAAGGATGTTGGCACAAGGAATCAAACTCCGAACATGATGATTAGCATTGTCGACCACCTCTCGAACAGTAAGGGGAGGGCCAGTGTAAGGAGAAGATAGCAACTCGCTAAGAGGCCCTTGGCCAATCCAGACATGATTGAGAAAATTCACCCTCTTCCCATCACTAATAATCCACTGGAACTACCAAGAATGGTTTGCTGAGTGATAGAATAAACTGCTCTAGGCATGCCGTGAGGAAAAGTTTAGAGAGAGGCATCCCAGAATCAACTTTAAATCTAACTCTGGCATATCTAGCCCACATTGAGGAGCCATGATATATATTCACAGCTGCTTAGTTGCCAAAGCAAGCTGAATGTGCTAAAGACTCTTGATATGAAGTCCACCTTCAGAGATAGGTCGATGAACAATGTCCCAAGAAATCCAATGCCTCCGGCGAGCACCATTGTAGCACCCCGGAAATTTTAATTACATATAAAATTCAAATAAATGAAAATAGATACTTTCTATAATATTAGATTATTTAAAACACACGTACCACTATCATATGTGCAAGAACACATAGAACAATTCCATAAAAATTATAAATCAACCCCACACATTATTCCTAAGTGTTTAGAAAAGAAATTTGTGCCAAGAAAAATCGGATTAGCCAAGTTTAAAGTGTTTTGCGACTTATTATCGTAATTCATAAATAAGTCGAAAAGTCATTATCACACGTACTTGGATGAGTCAGAAAATTAAATAAAAATCATATATGGACTTCAAATAATATCCTCTAATGACCCATCAAGAAATTTGGATCAATAAAAATCATTTGAACTAGGTTTAAGAAGTATTGTGACCGATTATCCAAACAAGGAAACAAGTCGGAAAACCGTTAGCACGGAAACCCGGCACGATAATAAATTAAATAAATATGTTGGAGAGAATTCCAACATTATATATTAATGACCCAATATCATAATTGGGCCAATGGACCACATATGACCCAAAAATCAAATGAAGCAAGAAAATGGATAGAAATTCGTAGCTTAAATAAGCTGAAATTAGAAAGAGGCAATTAGAGTTGAATTGGGATGAGAACATGCATTCTTGGCAACCCAAATTCATGCTTAACTATGGGGGGAGGTTTCCTAAAGCCTCACACACTCTAATGGAGGAAGAAATTCTCAAATTAGGAAACTAACAAGCCAAAACCGCAACTCTTCTTTCCTAGTTACAATAGGACTCCTAAACACTTTGGTTGCTTAAATACTCTTCACCAAACCTTGGGGATGAGTTTACATCTTGTTGGAGTCGTGTGGATGAGTTCTTGGTGTCTGGGGAGCAGGAGATCGTCCACACCAAACAGTTCTTCTTCCCCGTTTCGTCTGCTGTGACCTGCACAGACAGTCATCTTGGAGTCGACTAAAGGTGAGTCAAACCATAACCAAACCTTACAAGGCTTATACCCCTGGAAAGAGGGTCGAGTCTGCTTCCTAACCCAACTGGAATGAACAATTTTCATGCAGTATACTGAGTGTAGTAAGCGTTCTCCTCCAAGTGGTCTGAACACAGGTTTTCTGGAAAAATGGAACTTCTTCAACCCAGAAGGTAGGTTTGCTCAGGCCAAACCTTAACAAATCCTATTAAAATGTGTAGATCATCAAGTTAACTTTCATTTTCCACTGATTGCATCGAATTCCAATGAGTACATCTTGAGTAATAAGCGTTTTGCCAAAGTCGCGCATGATATTCATGTTTTACATTCGTCTTGATTTATCACACATCCCGAGGCAATTTAAAATTATTTAAAAATCATAGTTTGCATCTATTCCATGTTCTTACAACTTTCATGTTGAGACTTTTGTCCTAAAAGGTCTAGTTTATAAGATATAAGCGTTGCATGAATCATACCCCTGTTTCCTGCATGTTTCCTGCATGTCATGGTTCTAATCATCTCATGATGTCTGTTAATGGCTTAAAAGTGATTAACCCATTTAAAAACTATAATTACATGAACATTATTATAATTATTCTCTTAATGACATGATCATTCATGAAACTTGTGATTCGCTCTTGTTACTGTTTTAGCTTGATTAAAATGATAATTATTATCTTAAAATCTTGCAAACCTATGTGTAGTTAAATGCATTGTTCATTGCATGCCATCATGTTAAGTGTTTTCCGCAAGTTTGAGATCGATGGATTGTGAATTGAGACGCGTACATCATTACACACTTGCATATCTAGGCAGCCCTTTCTTGGGGATTGGAAGCTCTCTACGGTCATTCTAAATTGGTAGACTAGCGACCTTTTCTCTAAGACCTCCGTAAATCTCCGCTCTCCGTGGATTCCCACATGGAGGCCGAGTTGGTTGTACAATTGAAGTTCCCTGGAGATAGAGTGCACTTCCTCTTTCATCTTGTTCTCATGAGTGTGATTTACAATCTAGACTAAAGCCATTAATGTAAAGATTGAACTAAAGTATAAATCGTACTGTTATGCTGCCAAATTATCTCTTGACCATTGTTATCATGAAATCATGTTCAATTTCCTTATTACTTGTTCTCATCATCATCATAAACATGACATTACATATGCTTACTTATTGAAACTCTCATTGGCCATTATTAATGACTGTGGGTATCTACATTTAAAATTTAAGTGAGATGCTGACCGGGCACGGCGATTGTCCAAGGGCTCTAGTCTAGCCCCATGACGAAGAGTCATAAATATACTGTTAACATGTGGTATAATGATTACTGGCGTTTCATATGTGCTGGGAGTCGTGTGTGTCGTGTTGAGTGATAGATACAATAACCACATACACGTGTCCTGGTATACATTCTTGATGGATCTTTTCTTGGTGTACACTAGTGTCTACGTGCCTGATTAGTGTTACATGATCGTGCTCGTGCGTGCTTGCTTGCTTGCGTGATATGGCCATCCTGCATTTATTGCAATCTGTATACTTGTTACATGCCTCACTCTTGACAACATATTGCTCGTATATTCTTGTTCTATCACGATCACTCCCTCTCTCTCGCTTGTTCATGCATCATGTTTTTAACGAGTTTTATTTGAACATGCATATCATGACAATCATCGTGCTTACCTAGTTCTAAACAGTTAATCACTTATATCATTGCCCACACATTGAGATATAAATCCTACTGGGCTAGTTTGCTCATCCCCTACTTTTACCCAATCTAGGTGACTATGAAGTTCAAGAGGAAGAGCAAGTCGAGGATGGAATGTGTAGCAACCCTAAATTATGGGAAAATAATAATAATAAATTAATTATTTATATTATTTAATTTGAAAATCAAATAAAAGGAAGATGTATTAAATCAACTAGGAAATCAAATAAGAGAGAATTAAGTAAAACCCATTAAAAGAAAATGAGTAATGAGCTTTGCTATATTGACCCATTAGAAATTAGTGGGCTAAACTAGAGATTTTAAAAAGGGGAATAATAGAGAATACCCAAAATTCGTAACTAAAATATTACTAAAATAGAAAAGAGATATTTAATGCATTAAATAGCTAGTTTGAATTAGAATTGGAGATCTCTTGCTTAAAAAGGGGAGAGGAAAATAGAAATTCGGAATTTAATAGGAGTTAGACTTAAACTAGGAAAGGGAATAAGGAGAAGCTTAAATACTTCTCTTAAACCCTCATGGCCGGCCCTAGCTAGTGCCAAGAGGTTCCTGGACCAGGAGGAGAGGCCAAGAGGAGGAGAATTCGTGGAGAAGAGGGATCTCTCAAGTTCTTCCCCGAGTTCATCAAGCTCTTAACCCTAGAAGAGGAAAACAAACAAAGGTAGGCATTCTCACGAGCATAAACCATGAAAATTTATCTGTAGGGTGTTGTGTCCATTAGGAACAAAAGCCCTTTGGTTTCATAATCTTTCATCGAGCATATCTTTCGTTCTTGATTTTTCATGTTCAGCAACTTACATGACCCCGAACCCTCTTCTTAATTCTTGATCTCCTTGTATACTCAATCCCATGCCCCGAGATTTTTACTATAGGAACTGATGCATGTTAGGCATCTTTTGCCCCTAAAAGCCCTAAATTTGATTCATCCTATCTTCCGAATTTAATCGTTGATCTCAACTATGTACTGTTTCATATTCATCATGAATACCCATGTTTAAAACATGTCTAAACCCTAATTGTTTTCTAATTCCTATTATTGTAAGTACCCTTGCATGTCTAGGTCGTTTTGCAACTAGTTTCGTGATTTTTCATTGACTATATAATTAGTTGTGATTTTCTAAATCACCCGGTGTCAAATAGGGTAAGTTTTGGCCCGTAAACCAATGTAATGTCATTCCCCGTCGGGCTCGGGCGTAGACTCTGTGAACGCGACGGCCCGATAGGCCGCGTTCACAAGGGCCATCGTGACAGTGCCCTCTGTCGCGATCTGATCGCGATTGGCCTGTCGTCGCGATCTGCTGCCCAACCTGACTAAGCCTGCCTCGACCTGTACAAGACACCGTCGCGATCTCAGTTGACCACGTCATGACCCTCATTAGGGTATGTCGCGATCTGGGTTTTTTTGCAAGAAACCCCCTGGCTCAGCAATGCTTGATTATCTACAGTGTTGTACTCTTGTTTAACAGTCATACATACAGAAAATAACACTTGTATAAATTAAACATTTATGTATGATTAAAATACATGCACAAGATCTTTTCTATCTACAATTTCATGACACTTACACACACTTTGAACCATCCAATTATGGCGAATTTGGCATGAAATTATTTCTTAATACATCTGGTAATTTATGTAATTAAATTACCCTATTTTAAATATACTTGTCTATCGTTTCTCGCGATGTTTTGGGAAAACCGATATCGACGCTTTACTGTTCTAGAATTCCTCTAGAATGTCGAGCACTTGTTTCTATATACACACACTCTCTCTTGACTTGGACGAACTCTCCGTCGGATACTCCTTCTGCCGGACTAGTAAGTCTTTGTTCAAGGCCTCCGAAAGTCTCCTCTGTCCATGGATTCCCACATGGTCGACGAGCCGGTTGTACCCTAACACCTATGATACCCTTTACGGATCTATATGATCCAAACGGCTATTAGAAGTTCACTCTTGTCTTGAATCACGCCGAACCTCTGGGCTTGTGCTTAACATGGCAGGTGGAAGGGTGATGATTTCCACCTGACTGCCAACACCAAGTGTGTGTGTTGTGCAACTGTTACTATCGCCTGTTTACTCGACGCGTTATGTGCAATGTCCACTAGTTCTCATCTACACTCTATTCACGTTCATTCTACTATCTCGTCTATTCATCTTGTGCTCTCGTCTACTTTTTGGTACTCTATATTGGCCATTGACTGATTGTCTAAAGATAAACAACATAACCAATGCCTGACAATATTTAAGGGCCCGATCTGGTCCTAGGATGTGCGCCCGAAAGTGCTAGTGCCCATGGGAGTTAAATGATCAGAGTGTTTGTTATTACACTCAAGTGCTATCTATCTCGACTATCTAAATGACAATCAAAAGTGCTATGTTCTCTCATTGTCCATTGACAACAAAGTGCTATGCTATACTCGTTGTGCTATTTGTACTATGGCCATCTTGATATACTTGACCTTGTGATATCCTGCTATTATTGTGCTATTCCCGACACTTGTGCTATTTTTGGAAAGTCTATATTTGGAAAGTCTTGCTATTTCGTTCACGTACTGTCTTGCTATATTTTTTACTTGACTCTCTCTCCCGTTCTATCATTAGTTACTCTGCCTTTAATGGATTAATTACTTAAAGCCTGCTTGAGCCTGAGATTTAAGTCCTACTGGGTGATGTTCGCTCACCCTGCATTATTTGTCGTTGTATTCTCAGGTGAGACCGAGGATGAACCATACACTCAAGAGAACGGGAACGACCTGGAGTGATGTCATGAGTACCCTAGCATCCTATTGCTATGTTTAGCATTGTAGTAGTTAGGTTTGAAGTTTAGTCTTTTGCTTTATTTCAATGTAATTGGGCCCTATAGATTGGCTCTGATGTTAGTGATTGTAACTAGACATTGGAAAGTTATTAATGAAATGAATTCGCTTTAGTATTATTCACTGTGCAATGGTTTGATGTCTAGTACTCGCTCTATACCCTTTACCTGCAACTGCCTCACGTTCCGATATTCCGCGTCGGGGCATGACAGTTTTGTGGTATCATAGCCTAGGTTATTCTTAAGTATAGGATGATCTAGGTTAACCTGCCTCAACTATAGTCAATTATCCACCTATGTGAGTTGAGGTTAGAGCCAAGGGTAACTAGCTAAAATAAACTCACACACGCACAAATTAAATTCCACATCGATATCATGACAATAAGTTATTTTGTAGGAACTAAGCAATCAAGATGACTGCCGAACGTGCTCAAATGAGGGGCATGCAACAAACCATCCAAGAACTGACACGCGCCATTGTGCAAGCTACTCAAGGAGGTGGCAATTGTTGTGTAGGTGACCTACATCGCAAGTTCAAAAGTCTGAACCCACCTAGGTTCAGCGGTTCCACAGATCCGGATGAAGCTGAGCACTGGCTCCAAGAGACGGAAAGAATTTTCCATGTCATGCAATGTGCAGCGGGGGACAAGCTACTACTAGCCACGTTCCAACTGGAGAAGGACACCCACGCTTGGTGGGAGTCAGTGGAAGCTACTAGAGAGAATGGGCAATTCACCTGGAACGAGTTTAAAGAAGCGTTCAACTCCATATACTTCTCCGAGCGTGTTCAAGAAAAGAAGGTTGTAGAATTCGCTGCTCTTAAATAGCAGAGCTTGACTGTGGCCGAATATGAAGCCCAGTTCTCTAGACTGGCATGCTATGCTTTACATCTGGTGAACACTGAAAGGATGAAGGCTAAGCGCTTTCTAAACGGCCTTAAGCCCCACTACATCACTCAACTCACACCTCTCGACATTCAGACTTATGCCGAGATGGTAAAGAAAGCCCAATGGTTGGAAGACGCTACAGACTTCACCGACCATATCAAAGGGAAGTTCGTCAAGAAGGAAGTGACCTTGGGTCAGTCATTTGCTAAGCCTACCAACGGCAAGAAGCGTCCCTTCAACATCACGGAGGGATCTAGCCAAGAAAGGAAACCCAAGGTTTTCGTACCCAACACTCCAACAAAGAGCCACTGCAAACACTGTGACAAGCCTAGTCACACAGCTGATGAATGCTGGAGGAAAGCCGGTGCATATCTGCACTGCGGAAGTCGCGAGCACCGCATCCCCGAGTGCCCGCTACTGAAAGAGAATGAAAGGCGCCCTAATGTGCCTAAGAAACAGGTCCGACTGCAAGCCCTGCATGATGAGGAACCTGCTATGGAGGGTGGCGTGGTAGAAGGTACCCTTCAAGTTTTCTCATTATCAGCATTTGTTTTATTTGATACTGGAGCCACTTATTCATTTTTATCTCAAAACTTTGCTGATATTGTGAATGCTAAACCTATATCCATGGGTTGTGAGTTCTCTGTCACAACTCCACTAGGGGAAAAAGAGAAATTGAACAAATACTTTCCCTCTGCCGATGTAATAATCGGAAACCATAACCTAAAGGCCGACCTGGTGTGTATGCCCATGGAAGGCTATGATGTAATTTTGGGAGCCGACTGGTTGTCCGCATATGGGGCAAGTGTCGACTGTAAGAAAGGGAAGGTTACCTTAAGTCACTTTCCTAAACTGGCATTCTCTGGGATTAGACATAAGAGACAGATGTCTCTAGTCTCCACCATAAAAGCCCACAACATGATGAGGAAAGGTTGTATTGCTTTCCTAGCAGCTGTAGTAGTGAAAAGAAGGGTTCCAAGATAGAAGACATACATATAGTACAGGACTACTCAGATGTATTCCCCGAAGACCTGCCAGGGATTCCCCTGAACGAGATGTCAACTTCGCCATTGAGCTGATTCCTGGAGCCGCACCGGTATCGCGTCAACCGTACCGGATGTCACCTACCGAGCTGAAGGAATTGAAGGCGCAACTGATGGAGCTACTAGAAAAGGGGTTCATCAGACCAAGTACTTCCCCATGGGGAGCACCTGTGCTATTCGTAAAGAAGAAAGATGGATCGAGGAGGCTGTACATCGACTATCAACAACTCAATCAACTCACCATCAAGAACAAGTACCCTTTGCCCAGAGTCGACGAACTGTTCGACCAAATATCGGGAGCTCAATATTTCTCCAAGATTGATCTTCGATCTGGCTACCACCAAATGAGGATCAAGGAGGACGATATCTTTAAGACGGCTTTCAGGAGCAGGTATGGACATCATGAATTCATGTTATGCCTTTTAGGCTAACCAATGCTCCTGCAGCCTTTATGCAACTCATGAACAACATATATCGGCCCTACCTCGACATGTTCGTGGTCGTCTTTATTGATGACATCCTCATATACTCCAAGACCAAGGAAGAGCATGAAGAACACCTGAAGACAGCACTACAAGTTTGCGAGACAACAAGCTATACGCAAAGCTTAGCAAGTGTGAATTCTGGCTCAAAGAAGTATCCTTCTTAGGTCATGTCATCTCAAAGGACGGCATCTCCGTTGATCCCTCCAAAGTTGAAGCTGTACTCAACTGGGAGAGACCAACCAACGTCACCGAAATCAGAAGTTTCCTAGGACTGGCTGGCTATTACAGGTGGTTCATCAAGGACTTCTCAAAGATCGCCATTCCTCTCATGCGTCTGACACGAAAGGAGAATCCATATTCCTGGAGTAAAGAGTGTGAGAAAAGTTTCCAAACCCTCAAAGAATGTCTTACCTCAGCACCTGTTCTCGCTCTTCCAATAGAGGGAGAAGGTTTCTCTGTCTACACCGATGCCTTAGGAATCGGGCTAGGTTGTGTACTCATGCAAAAAGCGAAGGTCATCGCCTATTCTTGAGGACAACTGAAGACACATAAAGTCAACTACCCTGTACATGATCTCGAGCTGGCTGCTGTGGTCTTCGCCTTGAAGATTTGGAGACACTATCTATATGGCGAGCAATTCACTGTCTACTCAGACCATAAAAGTCTGAAGTATTTATTCTCTCAGAAGGAACTCAACATGAGACAAAGGAGATGGCTGGAATACTTTAATGATTTCGACTTCCACATCCAATACCAACCAGGCAAGGGAAATGCCGTGGCAGATGCTCTTAGTTGGAAGCCAATGGCATTTGTCTCAAGTCTAGTCTTTGGCGAGATGCAACTACTAGAACAATTCGCAAGGTTAGACTTAAATATCGAACATAGAGATGATCGAGTCTTGGTTGCAAATATCAAGATTCAATCTGAGCTGCTAGAGGAGATCAAGCTCAACAAGACGATGATCCATTCTTAGTTCATGTCAAAGAAACTCTAACTGAAAGATCGGACTTTGCAATGACTGAAGACGGAAGGCTTGTCTTTCAAGGAAGAACATGTGTCCCGACAATGAAGAACTAAAGAGAAGACTAATGGATGAAGCTCACAAGACAAGGTATACTATTCATCCAGGAGGTACCAAAATGTATCAAGATATGAAAAGAACGTTTTGGTGGCCGAACATGAAAAGAGAGGTAGCTGAACATGCCGCTCACTGCCTTACTTGCCAACAAGTAAAAGCGGAACACCTGCGCCCTGCTGGTGTACTCAGACTGCTAGATATTCCAGAATGGAAATGGGAAAGCATTGGCATGGACTTCATCATGGGTTTACCCAAGACTCGTGGTGGACTCGATGCCATATGGATCATTGTGGATCGGCTAACCAAATCCGCCCACTTTCTGCCTATAAAGTGTAAATGGTCCGTGGAGGTACTAGCTGCCTTATATGTCAAGGAGATTGTAAGACTACATGGTATTCCATCATCTATTGTTTTGGATCGAGATCCGAGATTTACATCTCATTTTTGGAAAGGACTGCAAGGTGCACTCGGTACTAAACTCAACTTTAGTACCGCATTCCATCCTCAAACCGATGGGCAAACTGAAAGAACCAACCAAATAGTGGAAGACATGTTGAGAGCTTGCACCATAGATTTCCAAGGGTATTGGAACGAACATCTATCTCTTATTGAGTTCGCCTATAACAACAGTTACCAGGCGAGTATCAAGATGGCACCGTTCGAAGCACTCTACGGAAGGAATTGTAGATCCCCTGCATGGGAATGAGGTTGGAGAACAGCAATGGCTAGGCCAGACATGGTGCAACGTACCATAAAGGACATTCAGGTAATCAGAGACTGGCTCAAGATTGCCCAATCCAGACAAAAGAGCTATGCCGACAAAAGAAGGTGAGACTTGGAATTTCAAGTCAGTGTCATGTGTTCTTAAAAGTGTCACCTACTCGTGGCATCCAAAGATTCGGTGTAAAGGGAAAGCTCAGCCCTAGATTCATCGGTCCTTTTGAAGTACTCAAAAGGGTTGGTGAGGTTGCATACTGGCTGGCGTTGCCACCGGATCTGTCATGTGTACACAATGTGTTCCATGTTTCCATGCTTAGGAAATATGTGTACGACCCCACGCACATCATTCACCAAGAGAAGTTGGTATTGAACAAGGATGTGATGTACGAAGAGAAGCCAGTCAAGATACTGGAACGGAAGGTACAACAACTCAGAAATCGTCCCATCCATGTGGTTAAAATCCTATGGAATAATCGAGGAGTGGAGGAAGCCACATGGGAATCGGAAGGAATCATCAGACAAAACTACCCCGCTCTTTTCGGTAAGACATTCTCTCCTGAATGATCATATGAATTTGGGGACCAAATTCTTTTTAAGAGGGGGAGATGTGGCAACCCTAAATTTATGGGAAAATAATAATAATAAATTAAATATTAATATTATTTAATTAGAAAATCAAATAAAAGGAAGATGTATTAAATCAACTAGGAAATCAAATAAGAGAGAATTAAATAAACTCATTAAAAGAAAAGGAGTAATGGGCTTTGCTATATTGACCCATTAGAAATTAGTGGCTAAAATAGAGATTTTAAAAAGGGGAATAATAGAGAAATACCCAAAATTCGTAACTAAAATATTACTAAAATAGATAAGAGATATTTAATGCATTAAATAGCTAGTTTGAATTAGAATTGGATTCCTAAACCTACCCCAATTGATTGGCCACGAAATTCCCTCTCTCCCAACCCAAATAGGAGATCTCTAGCTTAAAAAGAGAAGAGGGAAATAGGAATTCAAAATTAATAGGACTTAGACTTAAACTAGGAAAGGGAATAGGGAGAAGCTTAAATACTTCTCTTAAACCCTCATGGTCGGCCCTAGCTCGTGCCAAGAGGTTTCTAGACCAGGAGGAGAGGACAAGAGGAGGAGAATTCGTGGAGAAGAGGGATCTCTCAAGTTCTTCCCCGAGTTCTTCAAGCTCTTAACCTAGAAGAGGAAAACAATCAAAGGTAGACATTCTCACGAGCATAAACCATGAAAATTTATCTGTAGGGTGTTGTGTCCATTAGGAACAAAAGCCCTTTGGTTTCATAATCTTTCATCGAGCAGATCTTTCGTTCTTGATTTTTCATGTTCTGCAACTTACATGACCTCGAAGCCTCTTCTTAATTCTGATCTCCTTGTATACTCAACCCCTGCCCGAGATTTTTACTGTAGGAACTGATGCATATTAGGCATCGTTTGCCCCTAAAAGCCCTAAATTTGATTCATTCTATCTTGGGAATTTAATCATTGATCTCAACTATGTACTATTTCATGTTCATCATGAATATCCGTGTTTAAAAAAGTCTAAACCCTGATTGTTTTCTAATTCCTATTTATTGTAAGTATCCTTGCATGTCTAGGTCATTTGCAGCTAGTTTCATGATTTTTCATTGACAATACAATTAGTTGTGATTTTCTGAATCACCCGGTGTAAATAGGGTAAGTTCTGGCCCGTAATCCAATGTAATGTCCTTTCCCTGTCGGGCTCGGGCACCGATCCCTATTTGGGATTTTGGACCCCCGGGTTGTGGGTGTTAAGGCTTTTATATGAAGTTGGGTGTTTTTAGATCGGTCGTTTGAATGGCCAGGCCAATCCGGAGATCCAAATTGGATTCCGTCAGTTTCTACACGTCACTTTAACCCACCCGTCGTGTCGGAGAAAACGGCACGTCGATCCAATCCCTATTTGGGATTTTGGACCCCCGGGTTGTGGGTGTTAAGGCTTTTATATGAAGTTGGGTGTTTTTAGATCGGTCGTTTGAATGGCCAGGCCAATCCGGAGATCCAAATTGGATTCCGTAAGTTTCTACATGTCGCTTTAACCCACCCGGTCGTGTCGGAGAAAACGGCACGTCGATCCGATCCCTATTTGGGGTTTGGACCCCCGGGTTGTGGGTGTTAAGGCTTTTATATGAAGTTGTTGTTTTTAGATCGGTCGTTTGAATGGCCAGGCCCATCTGGAGATCCAAATTGGATTCCGTCAGTTTCACACGTCTCTTTAACACCCCCGTCGTGTCGGATGAAACGGCACGTCGATCCGCCCTATTTGGGATTTTGGACCCCGAGTTGTGGGTGTTAAGGCTTTTATATGATGTTGGGTGTTTTTAGATCGGTCGTTTGAATGGCCAGGCCAATCCGGAGATCCAAATGGATTCCGTCAGTTTCTACACGTCGCTTTAACCCACCCGGTCGTGTCGGAGAAACCGGCACGTCGATCCGATCCCTATTTGGATTTTGGACCCCCGGGTTGTGGGTTTCAGGCTTTTATATGAAGTTGGGTGTTTTTAGATCGGTCGTTTGAATGGCCAGGCCAATCCGGAGATCCAAATTGGATTCCGTCAGTTTCTACACGTCGCTTTAACCCACCCGGTCGTGTCGGAGAAAACGGCACGTCGATCCGATCCTATTTGGGATTTTGGACCCCGGGTTGTGGGTGTTAGGCTTTTATATGAAGTTGGGTGTTTTTACATCGGTCGTTTGAATGGCCAGGCCAATCCGGAATCCAAATTGGATTCCGTCAGTTTCTACACATCGCTTTAACCCACCCGGTCGTGTCGGAGAAAACGGCACGTCGATCCGATCCCTATTTGGGATTTTGGACCCCCGGGTTGTGGTGTTAAGGCTTTTATATGAAGTTGGGTGTTTTTAGATCGGTCCGTTGAATGGCCAGGCCAATCTGGAGATCCAAATTGGATTCGTCAGTTTCTACACGTCGCTTTAACCCACCCGGTCGTGTCAGAGAAAACGGCACGTCGATCCGATCCCTTATTTGGGATTTAGGACCCCCGGGTTGTGGTGTTAAGGCTTTTATATGAAGTGGGGTGTTTTTAGATCGGTCGTTTGAATGGCCAGGCCAATCCGGAGATCCAAATTGGATTCCGTCAGTTTCTACACGTTGCTTTAACCCACCCGTCATGTCGGAGAAAACGGCACGTCGATCCGATCCCTATTTGGGATTTTGGACCGCCGGTTGTGGGTGTTAAGGCTTTTATATGAAGTTGGTTGTTTTTAGATCGGTCGTTTGAATGGCCAGGCCAATCCGGAGATCCAAATTGGATTCCTGTCAGTTTCTACACGTCGCTTTAAACCACCCGGTCGTGTCGGAGAAAACGGCACGTCGATCCGATCCCTATTTGGGATTTTGGAACGCCGGTTGTGGGTGTTAAGGCTTTTTTATGAAGTTGGGTGTTTTTAGATCGGTCGTTTGAATGGCCAGGCCAATCCGGAGATCCAAATTGGATTCCGTCAGTTTCTACACGTTGCTTTAACCCACCCGGTCATGTCGGAGAAAACGGCACGTCGATCCGATCCCTATTTGGGATTTTGGACCCCTGGGTTGTGCGTGTTAAGGTTTTTATATGAAGGTGGGTGTTTTTAGATCGGTCGTTTGAATGGCCAGGCTAATCCGGAGATCCAAATTGGATTCCGTCAGTTTCTACACATCGCTTTAAGCCACCCGGTCGTGTCGGAGAAAACGGCACGTCGATCCGATCCCTATTTCGGATTTTGGACCCCCGGGTTGTGTGTGTTAAGGCTTTTATATGAAGTTGGGTGTTTTTAGAGCGGTCGTTTGAATGGCCAGGCCAATCCAGAGATCCAAATTGGATTCCGTCATTTTCTACACGTCGCTTTAACCCACCCGGTCGTGTCGGAGAAAACGACACGTCGATCCGATCCCTATTTGGGATTTTGGACCCCCGGTTGTGGGTGTTAAGGCTTTTATATGAGTTGGGTGTTTTTAGATCGGTCGTTTGAATGGCCAGGCCAATCCGGAGATCCAAATGGATTCCTGTCAGTTTCTACACGTCGCTTTAAACCCACCCGTTCGTGTCGGAGAAGCGGCACGTCGATCCGATCCCTATTTGGGATTTTGGAACGCCGGGTTGTGGGTGTTAAGGCTTTTATATGAAGTTGGGTGTTTTTAGATCGGTCGTTTGAATGGCCAGTCCAATCCGGAGATCCAAATTGGATTCCGTCAGTTTCTACACGTCGCTTTACCCCCCGGGTCGTGTCAGAGAAAACGCACGTCGATCCGATCCCTATTGGGATTTTGGACCCCCGGGTTGTGGGTGTTAAGGCTGTTATATGAAGTTGGGTGTTTTTAGATCGGTCGTTTGAATGGCCAGGCCAATCCGGAGATCCAAATTGGATTCCGTCAGTTTCTACACGTCGCTTTAACCCACCCGTCGTGTCGGAGAAAACGGCACGACGATCCGATCCCTATTTGGATTTTGGACCCCCGGGTTGTGGGTGTTATGCTTTTCTATATAAGTTGGGTGTTTTTAGATCGGTCGTTTGAATGGCCAGGCCAATCCGGAGATCCAATTGGATTCCGTCAGTTTCTACACTCGCTTTAACCCACCCGGTCGTTTCGGAGAAAACGGCACGACGATCCGATCCCTATTTGGGATTTTGGACCCCCGGTTGTGGGTGTTAATGCTTAATGAAGTTGGGTGTTTTTAGATCGGTCGTTTGAATGGCCAGCCAATCCGGAGATCCAAATTGGATTCCGTCAGTTTCTACACTCGCTTTAACCCACCCGGTCGTTTCGGAGAAAATGACACGTCGATCCGATCCCTATTTGGGATTTTGGACCCCCGGTTTGTGGTGTTAAGGCTTTTATATGAAGTTGGGTGTTTTTAGAGCGGTCGTTTGAATGGCCAGGCCAGGCCAATCCGGAGATCCAAATTGGATTCCGTCAGTTTCTACACGTCTCTTTAACCCACCCGGTCGTGTCGGAGAAAACGGCACGTCGATTCGATCCCTATTTGGATTTTGGACCCCCGGGTTGTGTGTGTTAAGACTTTTATATGAAGTTGGGTGTTTTTAGAGCGGTCGTTTGAATGGCCAGGCCAATCCGAGATCCAAATTGGATTCCGTCAGTTTCTACACGTCGCTCTAACCCACCCGTCGTCGTGTCGGAGAACGGCACGTCGATCCGATCCCTATTTGGGATTTTGGACCCCCGGGTTGTGCGTGTTAATGGCTTTTATATGAAGTTGGGTGTTTTTAGATCGGTCGATTGAATGGCCAGGCAATCCGGAGATCCAAATTGGATTCCGTCAGTTTCTACACGTCGCTTTAACCCACCCGGCGTGTCGGAGAAAACGGCACGTCGATCAGATCTCTATTGGGATTTTGGACCCCCGGTTTGTGGTGTTAAGGCTTTTATATGAAGTTGGGTGTTTTTAGATCGCTCGTTTGAATGGCCATGCCAATCCGGAGATCCAAATTGGATTCCGTCAGTTTCTACACGTCGCTTTAACCCGCCGGGTCGTGTCGGAGAAAACGGCACGTCGATCCGATCCCTATTTGGGATTTTGGACCCCCTGGTTGTGCGTGTTAAGGCTTTTATATGAAGTTGGGTGTTTTTAGATCGTCCGGTTGAATGGCCAGGCCAATCCGGAGATCCAAATTGGATTCCGTCATTCTAACAGCACGTTCTTTAAAACCCAGCCAGTCGTGTCGGAGAAAACGGCACTCGATCCGATCCCTATTTGGGATTTTGGACCCCTGGGTTGTGCGTGTTAAGGCTTTTATATGAAGTTGGGTGTTTTTAGATCGGTCGTTTGAATGGCCAGGCCAATCCGGAGATCCAAATTGGATTCCGTCAGTTTCCACGTCGCTTTAACCCACCCGGTCGTGTCGGAGAAAACGGCACGTCGATCCGATCCCTATTTGGGATTTTGGACCCCCGGTTTGTGGGTGTTAAGGCTTTTATATGAAGTTGGGTGTTTTTAGATCGGTCGTTTGAATGGCCAGGCCAATCCGGAGATCCAAATTGATTCCGTCAGTTTCTACACGTCGCTTTAACCCACCCGGTCGTGTCGGAGAAAACGGCACGTCGATCCAATCCCTATTTGGGATTTTGGACCCCCGGGTTGTGGGTGTTAAGGCTTTTATATGAAGTTGGGTGTTTTTAGATCGGTCGTTTGAATGGCCAGGCCAATCCGGAGATCCAAATTGGATTCCGTAAGTTTCTACACGTCGCTTTAACTCACCCGGTCATGTCGGAGAAAACGGCACGTCGATCCGATCCTATTGGGGTTTTGGACCCCGGGTTGTGGGTGTTAAGGCTTTTATATGAAGTTGGTTGTTTTTAGATCGGTCGTTGAATGGCCAGGCCAATCTGAGATCCAAATTGGATTCCGTCAGTTTCACACGTCTCTTTAACCCACCCGGTTCGTGTCGGATGAAACGGCACGTCGATCCGATCCCTATTTGGGATTTTGGACCCCCGAGTTGTGGTGTTAAGGCTTTTATATGAAGTTGGGTGTTTTTAGATCGGTCGTTGTTTGAATGGCCAGCCAATCCGAGATCCAAATTGGATTCCGTCAGTTTCTACACGTCGCTTTAACCCACCTGGCCGTGTCGGAGAAAACGGCACGTCGATCCGATCCCTATTTGGGATTTTGGACCCCCGGTTGTGGGTGTTAAGGCTTTTATATGAAGTTGGTTTTTTTTAGATCGGTCGTTTGAATGGCCAGGCCAATCTGGGATCCAAATTGGATTCCGTCAGTTTCTACACGTCGCTTTAACCCACCCGGTCGTGTCGGAGAAAACGGCACGTCGATCCGATCCCTATTTGGGATTTTGGACCCCGGGTTGTGGGTGTTAAGGCTTTTATATGAAGTTGGGTGTTTTTAGATCGGTCGTTTGAATGGCCAGGCCAATCCGAATCCAAATTGGATTCCGTCAGTTTCTACACGTCGCTTAACCACCCGGTCGTGTCGGAGAAAACGGCACGTCGATCCAATCCCTATTTGGGATTTTGGACCCCCGGGTTGTGGGTGTTAAGGCTTTTATATGAAGTTGGGTGTTTTTAGATCTGTCGTTTGAATGGCCAGGCAATCCGGAGATCCAAATTGGATTCCGTAAGTTTCTACATGTCGCTTTAACCCACCCGTCGTGTCGGAGAAAACGGCACGTCGATCCGATCCCTATTGGGGTTTTGGACCCCCGGGTTGTGTGTTAAGCTTTTTATATGAAGTTGGTTGTTTTTAGATCGGTCCGTTTGAATGGCCAGCCAATCTGGAGATCCAAATTGGATTCCGTCAGTTTCAACACGTCGCTTTAAACCCCCCCCGTCGTGTCGGATGAAACGGCATGTCGATCCGATCCCTATTTGGGATTTTGGACCCCCGGGTTGTGGGTGTAAGGCTTTTATATGATGTTGGGTGTTTTTAGATCGGTCGTTTGAGGCCAGGCCAATCCGGAGATCCAAATTGGATTCCGTCAGTTTCTACACGTCGCTTTAACCCACCCGGTCGTGTCGGAGAAAACGGCACGTCGATCCGATCCCTATTTGGGATTTTGGACCCCCGGGTGTGGGTGTTAGGCTTTTATATGAAGTTGGGTGTTTTTAGATCGGTCGTTTGAATGGCCAGGCCAATCCGGAGATCCAAATTGGATTCCGTCAGTTTCTACACGTCGCTTTAACCCACCTGGCCGTGTCGGAGAAAACGGCACGTCGATCCGATCCCTATTTGGGATTTTGGACGCCCGGGTTGTGGGTGTTCAGGCTTTTATATGAGTTGGGTGTGTTTTTAGATCGGTCGTTTGAATGGCCAGGCCAATCCGGAGATCCAAATTGGATTCCGTCAGTTTCTACACGTCGCTTTAACCCACCCGGTCGTGTCGGAGAAAATGGCACGTCGATCCGATCCCTATTTGGGATTTTGGACCCCCTGGTTGTGGGTGTTAAGGCTTTTATATGAGTTGGGTGTTTTTTTACATCGGTCGTTTGAATGGCCAGGCCAATCCGGAATCCAAATTGGATTCCGTCCGTTTCTACACATCGCTTTAACCCCCCGGTCGTGTCGGAGAAAACGGCACGTCGATCCGATCCATTTGGGATTTTGGACCCCCGGGTTGTGGGTGTTAAGGCTTTTATATGAAGTTGGGTGTTTTTAGATCGTATCGTTTGAATGGCCAGGCCAATCTGGAGATCCAAATTGGATTCCGTCAGTTTCTACACGTCGCTTTAACCCCCCCGGTCGTGTCAGAGAAAACGGCACGTCGATCCGATCCCTTTTGGGATTTAGACCCCCGGGTTGTGGGTGTTAAGGCTTTTATATGAATTGGGTGTTTTTAGTCGGTCGTTTGAATGGCCAGGCCAATCCGGAGATCCAAATTGGATTCCGTCAGTTTCTACACGTTGCTTTAACCCACCCGGTCATGTCGGAGAAACGGCACGTCGATCCGATCCCTATTTGGATTTTGGACCGCCGGGTTGTGGGTGTTAAGGCTTTTATATAAGTTGGGTGTTTTTAGATCGGTCGTTTGAATGGCCAGGCCAATCCGGAGATCCAAATTTGATTCCGTCAGTTTCTACAGTCACTTTAAAACCCACCCGGTCGTGTCGAAGAAAACGGCACGTCGATCCGATCCCTATTTGGATTTTGGACCCCTGGTTGTGGGTGTTAAGGCTTTTATATGAAGTTGGGTGTTTTTAGATCGGTCGTTTGAATGCCAGGCCAATCCGGAGATCCAAATTGGATTCCGTCAGTTTCTACTACGTCGCTTTAACCCACCCGTCGTTGTCGGAAAAACGGCACGTCGATCCAATCCCTATTTGGGATTTTGGACCCCCGGGTTGTGGGTGTTAAGGCTTTTATATGAAGTTGGGTGTTTTTTTCGATCGGTCGTTTGAATGCCAGGCCATCCGGATCCCAATTGGATTCCGTAGTTTCTACACGTCGCTTTAACCCACCCGGTCGTGTCGGAGAAAACGGCACGTCGATCCGATCCCTATTTGGGGTTTTGGACCCCCGGGTTGTGGGTGTTAAGGCTTTTATATGAAGTTGGTTGTTTTTAGATCGGTCGTTTGAATGGCCAGGCCAATCTGGAGATCCAAATTGGATTCCGTCAGTTTCAACACGTCTCTTTAACCCACCCGGTCGTGTCGGATGAAACGGCACGTCGATCCGATCCCTATTTGGGATTTTGGACCCCCGAGTTGTGGGTGTTAAGGCTTTTATATGAAGTTGGGTGTTTTTAGATCGTGTCGTTTGAATGGCCAGGCCAATCCGGAGATCCAAATTGGATTCCGTCAGTTTCTACACGTCGCTTTAACCCACCCAGTCGTGTCGGAGAAAACGGCACGTCGATCCGATCCCTATTTGGATTTTGGACCCCCGGTTTGTGGTTGTTAAGGCTTTTATATGAAGTTGGGTGTTTTTTAGGAGCGGGGTCGTTTGAATGGCCAGTCCATCCGGATCCAAATTGGATTCTGCCAGTTTCTACACGTCGCTTTACCACCCGGTCGTGTCGGAGAAAACGGCACGTCGATGATCCCTATTTGGGATTTTGGACCCCCGGGTTGTGTGTGTTTAGGCTTTTATATGAAGTTGGTGTTTTTTTGAGCGTCGTTTGAATGCCAGCCAATCCGAAGATCCAAATTGGATTCCGTCATTTTACACGTCGCTTTACCACCCGGTCGTGTCGAGAAAACGGCACGCGATCCTATCCCTATTTTGGAGTTTTTGGACCCCCGGGTTTTGTGGGTGTTAAGGCTTTATATGAAGTTGGGTTGTGTTTTTTTATATTGGTCCCTTATTGAATGGCCCGGGCCAAGCCCTGAGATCCATCATTGGATTTCCGTCGTTTCTACACGTCGCTTTAACCCACCCGGTCTGTCAGAGAAACGGCCCGTCGATCGATCCCTATGTGGGATTGTT
>JACBKR010004756.1:0-22034 GCA_014218235.1 Colocasia esculenta | reverse complement strand
CGGCTTTTGAGGGAGTTTCCCTACTCAGCCAGTGACTTGTGAGGCTCACCCCTACTCCTTCAGTGAGAGAGAGCAGGAGGGTTTCCGTCCTTCTTCTAGTTCGGAGCCGCATCACAACGGAGTTGGGTCTACTCCTCCAGTAGTGTAATTTTCTTTCCATTGTACCTCGGGGTATGCCCCCGGCTGTTGTATATTGTGCTTGACTTTTGTTGAGAATGACTATGTAATATTCATGTATATATGTGAGATGTGCATCTTATATGTGTTAGCTATTCTTTTATATTTCCACGGACATGTGTGTTGATATCCCTTGCGAGGCTTTGGCCTGTTCGCGGGAGGCAGAGTCGGATCAAGCGTTATTGGGTTAACGGGTTTGAATGACGAGGACCGTCACACAAATAAAGAATAAATCAAGTCATTAAATAAGTTTTTGAAGACATTTAAATAAAATATTGAAATTAGTCTTTCACAAAAATGAGTCTCAAAAGAAAATTAAAAAATCAGTCTCTGACTCGTATAAAAAACAAATCTCTGACACAAATAAAGGAAAAAGAGTCTTATGACTCAAAGTAGAAAAAATGTTATGAAGAAAATGAGTCTTTAAATTTGCAGCAAAATTGAGTCTAAAGAACAAGATCAAAACAATTATCAAGACACATGTAGATGGCGTTTTTCCTCAACTTTCTGGGAAAACACTCGTCCCACGACGGGAAATATATGGGATTTAAAAGAAGAGAGAGATAAAGTGAAAATAGGGAAGGGGGATGAGGACTAAAAAAAAAATAAAAGAACGTGCGTGTGTGCACGAGGAATGTGTCGCGATCGCCTGGCTGCCAACGTGGGCACCGATGTAACGGGGGAAGGGAAATGACGCGGTGTACTTACCTCCGTCCGAAGAAAAGCACGGGAATGTGCATGTGGATTCTCCTTCTTCTTGCGCCGGCCGGCCGGCGGAGAAGATTCGATGCCAGTTACCTTGCAAATGGGAAAACAACAAGAAACAGTGAAGGGGAGGTTAGGCTATGAAGTGTAGTGAAGTGTACATGAAGAGAAAAATAGGAAACATATAAATGGAGTTAACACACCTCGTGGAGGTGGTGTTAAACCCCTAAGGAGTGGGCGGGTAAGAAATGCTACGTGGATGTGTGTGGGAGATGTGATGAATGCATGTCTAATGAAAAGTAAGATGAAAGAGATGGGTGAAGGAGTGCGATTGGAATGGCGTTGTAGCCCGACGATGAGGGATGGAGAGGATGAAGGAGACGCCGGTGGAGTTCCTCTCGTCGTGCACCAACACCCGAAATCCCCAGTTCATGAGGAAGACGACGCGGAGGCGACGTATGCGTTGCGTCCCGGCTCCAGAACACGAACTTCTGATCCGATGGAATCCGCCTTAGAGAATTGGAGTCCGGAGGTCGGGGTGGGAATTCGACAGGGCTTCGCCGTGGTTGGGATTGGATCCCAATGAGCTCCCCCCGGGTCTATATTTATAGCCAAAATCGCGTCCAATTCAGCGAACGTCGATTACAACTTAAAGGCGTCCGCCTGACAGGCCGCGATTCTTAGATCGCTCGATTTGCGCGCGATTAGACATTTTCATGATGATCGTAGCGTGTAAGCTAGGTTTTGAATCGCGTCTGGGTGGCTGGCCGCGTTTTCTTAGGCAAATCGAATCTTTGACAAAATCTGATCCTTGATTTGATATTTATAAAACGCGGTGTGCCGCTCAGACGCGCTTCAAACAGACATCATGATTGCTGACATGGCGTCCATTAAATGGAGCTAACAGGATGCGGTCAAAATCTTTGACTTTAAATCGCGGCGAGTCGGCAGGACGCGCATTAATTGCATCTAATCATCAGGACGCGGATCAACTCTGGGAAAGGGAGTCCGCTGCGTTGGCCGCGAATAGATGAAGCTCAACAGACCCTTTTGGAAAGAGATCTCAAAAACCCTAGAAAAATCTAGAAAAATAGGAAGATCACTCACGCGGTTAATGGAGAAGAGCCACTTCAAGGCATCGTGGTATAACATGGTATTTGCTCGATGTGTTGCCAAATTGGCGTGTCTACAACACAATGTGAGGAAAATAAGTCTTTTTGAATAAACTCAAAACGAGTCTTTCATTCAAGTTGAAAACAAGTCTTTTAAACAAACTAAAAACATGTCTTTCACTCAATAAAAATAAGCCTTGAGGAAAAGAGTCTCACTTAAAAATCAAAATGAGTATCTTGAAGAGTAAAACGAGTCTCATAAAAAAACCTAAAACGAGTAAAACAAGTGTCTTATATGAAAGTAAGTGTACAGAAAACGACAAATAAACCAAAATGAGCATTTCATTAAGTCAAGTCTTATAACTATTGCAATCAAGTCTTTTATATATCTCAAAGAACGAGTCCTTTGAAATCGACTATAGAGAAAAGATAAAACATTAAGCAAGTCTTTTAAGAAGATAAAAAATGAGTATCTCTTTGAGAACGAGAAATTGAGTATTTATAAGAAATGATTGTCACGATGAAATTGAAAAAATCTCTCATGATTAAAACAATAATTTATAAGACTTAGAAAATTGAGTATGTAAGACCCAGCCCTCTCGGGCCCTTAGCCCTGTCCTCTTGGTCGGGACGGCCCCTTGGTCGCGACATTGTCACGCCAGAGGAGCCGTCACGACATGCTTTTGGTCGCGGCACACCTGGCTGTCGTGTTCTGGTCGCGATGGGGGTGGGCGTCGCGTCTTGTCGGGGCGTCTGAAGGCGACGCGACTCCGTTTTGACCGTTCTGACCGTTGTCCCTTCTGTCAGAACGGGCTTGTCGGGTGTCAGGTCCGTACAGTGTTGACGCGACCTGGCAGTCCGTCGCGTTAAAGTTTTCCCGGTCTTGAGATTTGACCACTTTTGGTGTCATGCCGGGGTAGGAGGTCGCGACCAGGGCGTCGCGGACAATATTGTTGTCGTGCCGGCCCGACCCGTCGCGTCTCTGGGGCCGTCGGTTCAAAACCGAGGCATGCGACCCTTTCCCCCTCTCTCCTTCCTTTTCTTCTTCTTCTTCTTCTTCTTCCTTCTCCTTCCCCGAGCCTCTTGCTTCTTCCGGCTTGTTCGTGGTGCTCGTGGCGGGGAGGTGACGTCTCTTGGTGTAGGCGACGTCTGTGTGGTGTAAGAGCGAGGAGGAGATGGAAATTCCGACGTGAAGGCCCCAACGGGTTGGCTCTAATCATTGAGGTAGGGACTCCTGTCTTCCTCTCATTCTAGCATGCTCCCCTTCCCTTGAGATCCTTTTTCTTCGTGGTTCTAGGGATTGTGGGGTGTGAGGTCCATGCTCGTGGTGAGTGAGGTTTCCTTCGAGTGTAGATTTCCTTGTAATGCATGCTTTGTGGGGTTTGAGGGTGGTTTGCCTTATTTAGAAGTTTTCCTATGTGTTTCCCATGCTCCCCTCTCCTGTGGAATGTCTTTGTACCGATTTTGGGGTGGTCCTTGGGAGGACTGTACCAGGGCCCCTCTCGGCTGGGATCGCGGCGGCCTAGGGGTCGCGATGATGTCGCGACGCATGCGCCGACCGCGACAGCTTCGATTGTCGCGGCGGGCATGGGCTCCGCGACATCATCACGACGACCAAGGGCGTCGCGACGTGGTCGCGGACAGCCTTGGCGTCGCGACAGTGTCGCGACGGCCAGGGCATCGCGACAGTATCAGATTCAGGTAAGTACTTGCAGAGTCCCATTTTCCGTGGAGTCTTCGCCGTTTCCGGTTCTTTCTGTACCCATGGCACTAGTGCTAGTTTCCTAGTACGGCCCTACACTAGTCGTTCGCCGGTGCTCGGCACCTGAGGGCTGTCTAGTGAGAGATGTTGTTACCATTACCTGGGACCCCCATCATCGTGTGCCTTAGAGGGAGCGTTCGGGGCGACGAGCGTACTCGAGTCATGAACTCTAGAGTAGAGGGGAAAATGGTGGTTAGGACAGCGACATCGAGTCGTTTGCAGAGCTCTCTTGGTTGCTCTGGGACACCGAGGACGGCCGAAGTTCTACTCGGTGCAGGCCAGCCAGTCCTTTTTCTTACTGCCTCACTCTTTGTGGCCTCGGAACCACCTAGAGAGGCAGGCGTGGGACCGTAGTCCAGCCCGACTACGACAGTTACTGTTGTGCTACTTTGTGTTTCTGCCCCCACTCTGACGAGATGTGGAGGTTTGGACCTGGGTCGAGGGTAAGACATCAGTGGACGCTCCTGACGGTTGACTAGTAGTAGCGGTTTCCATAGCTAGTGTCGCTTGTCTAGGCGGGGTTCCCCCTGCCTGTGTTTACAGCCGTGTGGTGGTCATGACGTGCAGGTCGTACGGAATTTCCGACCGTGTGTCCTTCCGTACCGTTGCTATTAGTTAGCTTTGCTTCCGCACTTTCCTGTGTAGAATAGAATATATATATAACTGTTGTCATTTACTTTGATTATATATTCTTTCCCGCCTATTAGAGCCAGTAGGAGATTGGTAGTCCCTACTGAGCTTCTTTTGTGAAGCACATCCCTTCTTTTTCCAGGTGAGACTTCTCAGCAGCGGCCGGTTGCACGTCGGGCGGAGGAGACGAGGTGGTAGTCATCATCCCCGTAGCTAGCAGTGGGTTTCCCCCTTTTCAGTTGTACTTCACTCTCGGGGTATGCCCCTAAGGGCTCTGTCCTCCCCCTTTTTACTTGTACTCGTTGTGTGTGGTGTGGTGTTGGGATTGTACTAGAGCATTACGTCGCGGTTTCGCTCTTCTTTCTGTTTCTGCGCGTGTGCTCCTAGTTATGTAGTTGACATTTATTTCCTTTACATATTTGTTAGACTTGTTTATAGCCCTTCCGGGTCCCCGGATCTGTGGGCGGGGACCACGAAAATCTGGTCCAGGCTGTGGCGAGGGTTGGGTTCTCGTGGTCGTTACAGAGTATGTGATTATTTCTTGATTATCTCTTATACATTTCTTGGCACGTTTCTCGATGAATAAATTAAGAACTGTTCATTATATGGTATGATTTGAAATGCATACCTAGTGTGATTATGATTAAATGTGTATGATTTTAACAAATCAAAATAATATCTGCTCAGAAATCTTAAAATAATATTTTTGTGAGTTCTTTTGAAAATAAACATAGTGCGTATCTATTTGAATATTCTTTGAGAATTTAAAATATTTTATTTATTCACTAAAAACTTATACAAATGTGTAAGTTTATCTATTTTATAAATATTTGTTTATTCCATCTATAGATCAAAAACATCTTACTCTGGGAAATAAGTTTAATCTGTTAGTCCGTCTCGACAACCTATAAACATTCATGGAGAGTTCTCAATTTGCATTTAATGCAATGTTTTGGAACTCTAACATAATATCTAAAATATATCTTGCTCAGATAGTATATGGATTACTTTTATAAGCAATGTTGACTCTAGCCAAAAGACATAAGGAAAGTCTCTTTTTGCACGCCATTGACTACGGTCAAAGTATGGTTTAAGGTATGGCCGCCTATAGGACTATGTAAGGACAACATCCAGAAGTGCAACAACACATTTAAGGACTAACAAAAAAAGATATGAACAACATTTATATTCCAAGACATGTGAAGAGACAAGCCAAAGACATCCTATGATGTATCTAACAGACAAAAGACATCAGCAAATTGCCAGTTGCATGTCAAGCTCAAGATTTATTTGACAGCTATAAAGAATGAATCTAACAGTTAGAAATGCAAGACACAATATATAGTTTATGTCAAGAAATTTTTTGAAAAACACACGGTGAAATTTGAATATCCAGAAATTATTAAAATGTATGTAACATATGACAACTACAGAGACAACAGTCGGATCGATCTTAGCCATTCACTAGAAGAGAAGAAGACAATGAAGACTGATCATTTAAAGAACAACCGAACAGTACAAGCATTAGTCAAGATTTCGTCGTTTCGAAAAGGAAGAACTTTTTCATACCTGAACACAAGAGCACTCATTGTGAGCAAAGTAAAAATTATTATGAGCTTTTTAGACAATCCTCTGGGAAAACCAAAAAAGATTGAGTGTGAGAGCAATTGATAGTCATTCATTCAAGCATTCAAAGTCGATTCTCTTCCTCTCAATGTATTCCAATGAGCTTTAAAGAGAGAAGCCAAGTCATCAGTGCCCATCATCTTCACCAACCTCTTAAAACCACACTTGATCTTTATTCTTTTGTTTGTCATATTCATTTTTGATCAGTGTGTCATACTTTAGAGCTTTAAGTATAGCCATCATTTGTTTGTTGAGAGGTCTTACAATAGTTGGCAAAAACACTTGTAAGGTTGACTGGACTAGGGTCTATACTAGTGAGTTTCCGTTTGAGCTTGCAAAAGAAGGTCATGGCTATGGGATGGTGCTACTCATTCGTAAATGTAGTGGGTTGCCTTCTTACTCGTAGAGAGAAAAAGATTAGTCGCTATTGGTGATTAGTGAAAATATGATGTCAATGATCTTGAGGACTAGATGTAGGATTGACTTAGATCAGTGTCGAATCAAGATAAATCTTACGTCTTCCATGTGTATTTGATTTGAATTTTTCATGCATAGTCATACATACATTGTGAGCTTAAGGACTCAGATCTTTCTGCTGCAACACTCACTCACACATCTAAATCACATAGGCTCTAAGAGTAGAAGTATTAATCAACTGAAGTTATATAGATCATCCTTAGCATTTAAAGTTTAGAACAGTCCACCGTTAACGGAATTTCTCATTTACATTCAAAGTATTTTTTTTAATACTATTCTTCCATCTAAATCGAAAAACAAACCATTCACCCCCTCTCTAATTAGTCATAGACTGGGCAATAATATATATGAATCCTCTATAAACTTAGAAAATATAAAATATTTCAAAATTTATTCAACACCTAAATTTATCAAAGCAAAAAATGAACAAAACGATTCATGTAGTAATTGTGGAAAACTTCAACACAATCACTAGAACTGTCCTACAACAAATAAAAAATAGATAATTAATCATCTACTTTATTTTGTCTAATCGATGAACACCCAAGAAAGCTTGAGTAACAAAACCTAGAATTAATTCCTCTTATACAAGATGTGCGGGGGTCGGCCAATAGAAGATGGTACCTAAATAGTGGTTGCTTACGGCATGTAGAGACCCTAGATACTTATGCCCAATAAGGCTCCATATCCAAGTCCGCCTCCCGCAATCAGACCGAAGTCTCACAAGGGACACCTCACACAAGTGTCCAGTAAGAATATAAAAGACAACCACAAGAATATAAGATACAAGAAAGTACATGTTCTCGTATTCATTTACAACAATTACATTGTCTCAATGCATTATTACATGTCCAAGAGAAAAGTACAACTACCTGGGGCATACCAGAGGGAGCAAAGCTCACACAACTATAACTACGACTCAACTGCTGGTGGTACAAGTCTGCCACAATCGCCGCACACCAAACACACGGCTAACACCTGAAAGGAACTGTAAGGAGTGAGCCTCAACAAGTCACAGGCTCAACAGGGACCTCCCAAAAACAACAACAAACCAATAACTGAAAGAAAGAACCGAGTCCACAACCCCAAGGGTCACTACAGAGTATAATATACAAGAAAGTACAAATAGTTATACTCATTTCCACAATTACATTGTCCCAATACATTATTACATGTCTAAAGAAAAAGTACAACTATCTGGGGCATACCCCAGGGGAGCACAAGCTCACACAACAACTACCATGACTCAACTGCTGGTAGTACAAGTCAACCACAACGCCACTGCAAGCCAAACACATGGCAACCCTGAAAGGGACTATAAGGGAGTGAGCCTCAACAAGTCACTGGCTCAGCAGGGACCTCCCAAAAATAAAACTGGGAACTGAAGAGACCTCAACCACAAGGTCTCATCGGCAACACCAATAGCGAAACCACATCATTATCGCATTAAACATAATTAAACTATAATTAAATAAAACCCACTATCTAAGACAATCTACAGAAACTCAAGAATCCAAGAGGACTGGTACAAAAAACACCAGACCACAATAGCAGAGCAATGCCTAGGCCACAAGCCTCACAGGCAAACCTCACACGAGGGTAATAAGACTGCCAATAAGGAGCTAGTTCACTATACTCTAAAAACCACAACACTCTGGAAAGCTACCCTCAAAAGGGTATAACAATATAAGTGGAAGGTCCTACAACACGACCTCCACAGAGCACAGCTCCACCTCAACACCTAAAAAGGCTGGTACACAGTGTACCACAACAAACGGCTACCCACGAAGGGTACATGTACCTACCACCACGAGGTACCATCACAAAACCTCAACTACAACTATGCCGCCAACGAGTCACACCACAGTGAGTCAAACCAGAACCGGTGAACTACCACTGACAAGTCAAAACCACTGGCAAAGCATGAGTTGGAAAGAACGACGACACCATACAGGAACGGACTATTGGTTCATGACGCCAGTATCCAACCCAGACAACACAGCACAAGAACCCTCTTTTGTCTCGCAATCACGGATGAAAGGTCCAACTGCCGCTCCACACCACATAGTAAAGCCAAAGAACAGTGGAGACCAACCAACACCACACTTGTAGACCACACACAACTGCAGGCACATGCCTGGCACCTTTAGGGACTCTAGCCTAATCTCCCTAAAGTGAGGCACTGAAAGATAGGACTAGCTGGGGCCTAGTACATCTACTGGTGTCCATACCCCCAACCATGAGCACGCTACAAGTGACCTCACATCCACAAACACGAGTCGCTGCCCACTATCATCTTTCCCTCTGCGGACGTACAACTCAAACACATGAGTGAGGGTGTCTAGGAAGACACCCCCGAGCACAACAAACACAACGTGCCTGGCTCACAAAGAACCTGGCGTACCCGATGGAGAGGCATTCGGAATAGGCGCCGGACCACCAAACTCGGCAAACACACAAACCACACCGGTCATTTAACATAACCATAAACTTATACCATGGCACATATACCTTAATTAGCTCGTCATTGGTCACCATGTGACCTCTAGCAACTATACACTGATACCACATGAACCACATAATTACATAATAATCTTGCTTGTCATTGGTCATCTGATGACCTCCATAGCAACACTAAACCACAAGGTACACTAACCACATGATTAGCATAATAACACAATTAACTTAACTTACTACTAGACATGATCCAAACCAATAAACTTACAACATGCTTTACTATCATAAACTACCTTAGAATAACTTAAAAACACCCTTAAATAACCAAGGCAAGATCCACATAGGACCATCATAGCCCAATCACCGCAAACACATCTCTAAATCTGGAACGCGACGGACACAGGCGTCGCCTATAAGAACGCGACGACCCCAGTGGTCGCGATTCCAAATCGAATGCGACAAGGCCCGCGTCACGACCAGAATGCGACGGCCCGATACGTCGCCTTCAGGCCAATGGTCAAACACTAACAGTCGAAGTGTAAATTGCGACGGACCACACCGACGCGTTTAACAAGAACGCGATAGGTCAAGTGGTCGTGTTCACGCCAATCGAACCATCGAAGAGAAATGCGACGGATTACCCCGTCGTGTTCTCACCAAAAGCGACGGTTCAAACCGTCGCCTACTCAGGCAGATGGCTGAACCCCCCAAATCCTTCTCCATAAATCATCTCCACACCATACAACTCACACACAAGGCTATAAAATGAAAGCTGAGCTACCACATGATAATCTAGCATGCTCTTAAGCTGTAAACCAATTAACGAACATAAACTAAAGAAGGAACTCTCCCTCCAACTCGTAGAACATGAAAACCACAACATCGTAGGCGCACCCATGGTCCGGTCACCTTCCTCGCGTGGACCCCACGCCACACGAAACATCAGACGTCGGAGATCTCAGGAGCTCCATAGCAACTCCCCCCTCGCACCAGACATAGCTCCTATGCTCTGTCTGGCCGGAATAGAGCAATTAAACACTCAGTCAAATCGCGCCGGAGGCATACGCCATGTTTACAACATGTAAAATGCGACCACCCTCACCGTTGCCAATCAGAACCCGGCACGCCACGCGTCACAAAGGCGGTGTGAAGAACACGACGTAGGAGACTGTCGCGTTAAATCGCGACGTCTTGCTCCGTCGCGTTCACAACCAGTGAACATGTGGTTTGTTTGGGCTTAAACCTCTGGCCCACAACGCCCACACAATGCACAGAGACCACAAACAAGGCTCAATGACCCCACATTGCCAAAGCACCACACCAGAACTGCAAAAACACGGATCCAAACGATCGGGTCGTTACATTACTATCAGCTAAAAAAGAATGTCATCCTCGACATTCAGAATGAATAACAGTAAACCAGACTATCACCTAAAAAAAAACAAAAACATATACAGAACAGAACACGTAGGATACACTTTCTCTGCGCCTGCCTTACAAACCATTCTACGCTGACTGCCTCAGTCTATTCATTTCTGTCGGTTCTATTTTTTTCCTTTCTCTTTAATTCGTTTCACAATCGCTCGATTATGATTCAATCTGCCTTTCTTGATCTTTCAACTATAAGCAATTCTACCTTGTTGTTGACGCTTTATCTCCTTGGACTCATCCTATTTCCACATTCTTCTAGCTGTGTTTGCAACATTTCTTTCTGTGCCGCTTTACTTACTTAAAAGTTTTTACCATAAACTGCCACTCTTAAGTGCTCTGCCATATAAAACCATCTTCAAATTTCTGATTTGTTGATGCCATTCTTATCGGTCTATCACCGCCACTGTTACTCTGCCTTACCTTTACTCATATTCTCAACTATTAACTTCTGAAGAAAATCAAAATACCATTTTGAATTTCCTACCTCTGTATTTCAATCTAGTTATGCCACTTTAAACTCATATCTGGTTAAGAACTACTGCTTCTTTAATTAGCTCTGTAAAAACCTCAAATTCCTTTTTCAAATAATTAAACCTCTGATGACCTGGGAGTCTTGAATTTGCTATGATTCTACTGCGCCACTCTGATTACATTAGATACTTGCCAAAATATTCTATAAATTCGGCCTTCACTGTTGCCTTTGATTCTCTTTATTCCCACTACCACTCTGACTCTAATTGAGCTGACTTTACTTACCTATCAACCATCTTACCCAATTAATTACCACAGGAAAAAAATGTTGAACCACTCTTATTATTTTACTCTTATATTTTGGTGATAATAAAACTTATGATTAATTAATATTAATATATTCAATATCATGTTTTTCTAATAAATATAAATTTATGGCACTATCACTGTGTGATTTACACTAAAAAGTCAAATCGATGTCTATTCAATATACATCGATTTCAGTTCACAAAGTGCCATATCGATTCTATTGAAAACATGAATTCTGTTGAACATACTGATTTACATTGAAAAGTCAAATTGATGACTATTCAATATACATCGATTTCTGTTCACAAAATGCCATACTGATTGCTAAGTGAAGTAATGATTCGGTAAGTGAAACAATGATTGATCGATGTAACGATTCGATAAGTCAAACAACGATTGATCGATGTAATGATTCAATAATCAAACAACGATTTGATAGATGTAACGATTCGATAAGTCAAACAACGATTTGATCGTTGTAACGATTCGATAAGTTAAAGAACGAATTGATCAAAATAACGATTCAATTCACTTAAACATCGATTTTGTTCAAACATCGATTCTGTTGGATCATGGATTGCATTAGAACATGGATTCTGTTCAAACATAGATTTCAACTTAAACTTGATTTCCTTTATACTCAGATGTTTCAAATGATTTTGGCACCTAATGAAAAGTCAATATATTTCATTTGCGTAATCTTCTATATTTCTGACAGAAGATCTTTTTATCTGTCTAGATCTCTTCTCTCCTGTCAGACAAAAAGGGGGCTTACCTACCACTTCTGGAGACAACAGGAAACATAGAGATATGAGCTTTTTTGACAGAAACACTCTTTTATCTAAACACTTTCTTCTATGCTTGCAGACCTCGTAGACCACAAAAATCAGAAGAAGAGAAGATGAGCAACGGCTAGAACTCCAACGGATTTGTTCAAAGCTGCTCATATAAAAGATGAAGCAAGGCTGAAGAAGAAGACAGAGCTTTCTTGAAGATCTATAAAGGAGTGTACATCCTGTGAGAAGAACTCTCAACTCACGTGAGAACCTCACTCCACATCACTCAAGAAAGAGAGGAGCTCGAGCCAAATCAGAGAAGCTTTTCACAGCAGAAGTTTCAAAGCGTTCAAGCCTTCCTCTCTTCTCTCTCTCTCTCTGTGGTCATTGTAAATCTGAGGGGAGAGTCTGTGGCTGAGAGCTAGAGTTTTTAGTGTTCATCTTGTAATAGCTCTCGGTCTATTCTTTCTTTTCTAAGAAGACTTCTGTCCAGCTGTAGGACTGTATACAGTGAGTCTCTTCCTGCGTGAAGAGTTGGCTAGTGTAGTTGCTGACATTTTCTGTCCAGCTGAGGGACTGTACTCAGTGTAGAACCTAGCTAGGGGTTTAAGTCTAGCAGAACCGCACTGGGGTTTGTACCAGGAGGTTGGCTTCTTAACCTGTAAGAGAAGTGGGCTGTCTTCTTGCCCGGGAAAGAGAAGAAGACCAGCTGGGGTGCTGGGTGTTGTACTGTCCGTGAGGGGGACTGTACCCTTGGTTAGTAAATCCCAAGAGATTACTTGGGGACTGGACGTAGGACTTCCATGTGGGAAGGGCCGAACCAAGATAAATTCCTTGTGTTCTTTGTGTGATTATTTATTTGCTTCCACACTGCTACTCTCTATCACACTCAACTAACCAAACTTTCAAGTGATAATTTTATGTGTTTAAGTTTCTATTTCAGATTTTAGAAAAACCTATTCACCCCCCCCCCCCCTCTAGGTTAGCTTGCTGCCGTACCAAAAGGGCCAACAAAAAATACCTGAATTCCTAAGCTGCTCTCTCTTAATGCTTCAAGTCTATCTGTGCCACACTGAATTCTGAGTCTTGTCATACTGTTGCTAACATGCTTTACTCTTTATATACTTTCTTTACTTCAAATAATGTTCTCTGACTGACTCAACAAATCAAATCCATGACCTTTTAAAATATTCATTCTCATTGATGTGACATTGTACTCTCTTACCGAAAAATAAAACTGCTCAATTAACTCTACACATACTCTGCCTCCAACTTTACCAAGCTCTTTCTCAATTAGGTGCCATCTGACCCAAAGTGTTTTACTACTTAACTGATCACACTTTTCCTTTCTATATTCTACAATCTACTGACTTTAAAAGTTTCGATTTCCATACATTTCTTACTCTTTATGTTCTATTATGCCATAATCTAATCTACTCACTATTCTTTAACAGATCTGCTGTGGCTTTTACATCAAACTGTGAAAATACCTTATAACAAACTCCTCTCATCTAAATCAATTACTGTACATTGCTACATAAACTCTTACTGCATTTTCCTAAGCCGTCTGACTACTATTATTCTATAATCTACCACATTTTTCTTCATCTAATCAATAACACTAAACTTAACTATACTGACAATCATATCAAATATAACACCATCTCTGCAAAGGCTTCCCTTTAATTATCCCATTATCTGACTAATCTTACTGTACCACTACATTGTAGCCTTTCTTAACACACCATTACGTTTCACTGAAACACTGCCAAAACCAGAATCTGAATACCCCTTTATTAGACACAATAACTACTCTACCTGATTCCTCTATTTCACACTGCGGCTTTATAATCTTAGCATTTATCTTTCTAATTTTCTTGCATTAACTGCTCGATTCTTTAAGTATTGAAAACACCACTGCTATGGTATACCCATTAATATCCCTTCCATTCAAACCTTTACTCTAACTCTTTCACAATCTGCCTTTCTGTTCTGCTCAACCTGACATTCCCTTAACAGCTTATCAACTAACGTACCTCTCTTTTTCCTCATACTGTCCACAACTGCTAAATATTACTGATCTGGTCTTTAACACTACAATTCTTTAACAAATCCTTCTATTAACCCTCCACAAACTGCCATCTATCAATTGAATATCCTTGCTTCAAAATTCTCAAAAAATTTAACTGACCACTGATCTTCTTTTACTCTTTCTACACCCAGCTACTCACCTCTGCACACACTTATACTGATCTTTATATCAAACTTCCTATTACCACCATCACTCATAGTAACATTACTCTCAAACTTTTTTTGCTATAACCAATTCTGATCACAAAACACATTTAACTCTACTGGCCACATATCACTGCTTCTCTGTTTACTAATACTTGTCTGAAGCTGATCTGCCTCACTTAATCATTCCAAATTTTCCATATCACTAGTCACATTATCAGTTAAATTGCTTTTTAACACTTATTGACACAACCCTCAAACATATCAATTATCTCTGTTTACTTCCTCAATAGTAATCCTTACATTTGCTAATCTTTAACACACATTGTTCCACACTGCAGCACGGTTCCCGCTGTAACTCTATTACATAAATACCTCTACAATAATTTCCTCTTACACATATTTACACCTATTACCTTATACATGTCTTTGCTAATTCTCTACCTTGCTAAAACACTTTCGTAACGCTAAATCATATCTTTCTCAGAACATGACTCTATCTTTACTAAATATCACAATTGAACTTGTCATTTCCCTCAGTTTTCCACAACTAAAACTTCTACACAATCATACCTTTTTGCAATAAACCAACTTACTAGCGTAATTCAAAAAGCCATACCATTACCAACCACACCATTTCCCTGCCATCACTAACAACGGTCAATCTGACAAACATAGGCACACAATTCACATGACAAAAATTCACGTGAAAATCCCACTAAATCCCACAAAACTACAGACTTACTACCAGTAGTGGACATTAAACCATGTCTGGGACATTGTAACTTTTAATGTCTTTTCATATTCTAACTGGACCATGCTCTGATACCAACTGTAGCGACTTTGGATATTTATGCTCAATAAGGCTCTATATCCAAGTCTGCTTCCCGCGATCGGACTGAAGTCTCGCAAGGGATAGCTCACACAAGTGTCTAGTACTAATATAAAGACAACCACATGAGTGTAATATACAAGAAGTACAAGTAATTATACTCATTTCCACAATTTACATTGTCTCAATACATTATTATATGTCCAAGAGAAAAAGTACAACTTCCTGGGGCATACCTCGAGGGAGTACAAGCTCACACAACAACTACTACGACTCAACTGCTGGTGGTACAAGTCTGCTACAACGCCACTGCAAGCCGAACACACGGAAACCCTAAAAGGGACTATAAGGGAGTGAGCCTCAACAAATCCTGGCTCAGCAGGAACCTCCCAAAAATAAAATTGGAAACTAAAGAGACCTCAACCACAAAGGGTCTCACCGGCAACACCGATAGCCAACCCACATCATAATCACATTAAACATAATTAAACTGCAATTAAATAAAACCCACTATCTAACACAGTCTGCAGAACTCAAGAACCAAGAGGACTGGTACAGAAACACCAAACCACAATAGCACAACAATGCCTAGGCCACAAGCCTCACAAGAACCTCAAACGAGGGTAACAGACTGCCAACAAGGCTAGTCCATTATACCCTAAAACCACAACACTCTGGAAGGCTACCCTCAAAGGGTACAACACAACAAGTGGAAGGTCCTACAACCGACCTCCACGGAGCATAGCTCCACCTCAACACCTAAAAATGCTGGTACCAGCGTACCACAACAAACGGCTACCCACGAAGGGTATAGGTACCTACCACCATGAGCTACCAACACAAAACCTCAACTACAACTGTGTCGCCAACGAGGCACACCACATGAGTCAAACCAGAACCGGTGACTACCACTGATAAGTCAAAACCATTAGCAAAGCACGAGTCAGAAAGAACGACGCCACCACATAGGAACGGACTACTGGTTCATGACGCCAGTATCCAACCCAGACAACACAACACAAGAACCACCTCTCAGTCTCGCAGTCACGGACAAAAGGTCCAACTGCCGCTCCACAACCACACAGTAAAGCCAAAACAGTGGAGACCAACCAACACCACACCTGCAGACCACACACATTTGCAGGCCCATGCCTGAAACCTTTAGGGACTCTGGCCTAAGCTCCCTAAAGTGAGGCACTAGAAGACATGACTAGCTGGGGCCCAGTACGTCTACTGGTGTCTGTACACCCAACCATGAGCGCGCTACAAGCGACCACACACCTACAAACACGAGTCACTGCCCACTATCGTCTTTCCCTCTGCTGGACGTACAACTCAAACATGAGAGTGAGGGTGTCCATGAAGACGACACAGACCTGTATGGTACAGACCATACCAGGACATGCCCCGAGCACAACAAACACAACGTGTAATACCCTCGAATTTTAAATATCATGTTTTACTTATAAATTCTTGTTTATGCAAACCGATTGGATTACATTGAGATATTTAGGATTTAGGGAGTGTTTAAGACACTTTATCATACCCAGGTATCACTTTCGGTCGTGCGCACCCCGACAGGGCGACACCGAAAAACTGTAACGAAAATGAAATCTAAGAACACCATAATTCTTAGAAAAATGTGTGATATCAATATGTAATTATCCGGAATTTTTGAAACCGGATTTTGAGATTTAGCCGACGTAACTATTTTCCGGACGATTTTTTACCCAGTAGAAAATAAATTCTAAAATTTAAAATAAAATCATCATAATTTGTAAAACCATCACATTAGGTTATGGTTGAAATTTCAACACAAGCGGACGTCGTTTGAACACCTTTACATAGGGATTATTGGGCCAGTTGAATTAAGGGTCAATTACGGGATGGATTTTTAGGTGATTTACGTGTCAGGCTCTACAAAGGCCAGCACACATTAGGATAAGAATAAAACATGAGTTAAACCTTACATGTTAGTTACATAGGTGTAAGTGTTAGATGGGGTGCATGAACATGTGTCACAGTAAAAATCAAATGGTTTTTACTGTTACACCTGGATACGGGAGGTGGCGCCATGCATGTGATGGTCTATAGGCTATAAAAACCTCTCCTCACCCTTCGTACGCACCCTTTCCACCTTTTGTACCTGCTCAACCTTGCACACCACAGCTCCTGCTTCCATTTTCTTCTGTTTCTTGCTGCTGGAGTGGCTTTGCTGAAGTTATCTCTGCACCCTTGCGTGGATAGCTTGCAATTGGAGCTGGTTGCTGTGTGTTCATACAGCTTCGTTGCTAAGGATTACATCTCTCAGGTTGCATCTATCAAAGTGGTCAACCGTGCAAGCTTCTCATTCCTTCTTCTTATTTCTGTGAAGCTTTACGTCAAGGAGAAACTTACTCTAATCAGTAAGGTAGGATTCATCTTCCATTGATTCGGTTATGTCCTCCCCACATGATAAGAAAATCCTCTTGATAAGCATACAAGATGATATACCTGAAGCTATTCTGTTTTTATTTTAGTTTTGGTAAACACGTTCTTAATGGGAGAAGAACAACCTTGTTCCACTCTAAAGACTATTTTCTATCTTCTTCTTACACCCTTGATCTTTGTACCGGTTATAGAGTGTTGCTAGAAGTCGTCATATCTTTAGAACAGTGTGATTACTTTCCATTTAGATGTTTGTACCTCAAACTTTGATTTGGAGTCTTAAATACTTTGAGTATTAATGTTTATTTTGTGGGGATCTTTCCATTTAATCCTTGTTATAAGGGCCATACTTTCAGTGCTATGTCATGTTAACTTCTAGCTAAACAAATACGGTTTGTAAATCTCTTGTTTCATCCCATTTGTTTAGCTTATAAACCACTGTGAGAACTAAAATTAGACTCTTCAAATTTATATAAATCATGCCTTGATTTATAAGTTCCATGGTTAGAGTGATTAGAATGAATACAAAGTCACTTATGAGAGAAGAACTGGCGGCTGTCGACAGGCAGCTCATAGCTGTCGACAGGCCAGCCTTCCTAAACTCGGGAATAACTGGGACTGTGTGCATCTGTCGACAGCCATCTTGTTGTTGTCGACAGATGAACACAGACCAGCAACCTGAGCTCTGTCTGCTACAATCTGTCGACAGCCCCTTCCTGGCTGTCGACAGCTACAACCTTGATTCGAATTTCTGCACTTTTCCGTGTATGAATCCTTGCTTAAACTTCATCCTAAAAGCCTAGCAAGTTACCCACTAATTACCTTGGTATTTACTGTCATATTACAGCAAATTTTACCCACATTATGTACCTTAACCTCCCTTGGGTTATTCTTAAAGTTGACAATTACGAGTAGTACTCCGATTGAGTCTATTCTCCAGTGTTCGGTAACTGAGTCTATAAAACCTGATCACCTGAGAGTTCATATGTTTGAACACCTTATGAGATGTGAATAACTTGTGATGACAATTGTGGATCTTCATATTCTTGGGTTCTTATGTGATTTCAAACTTCCGAAGTTATTGGCTTTAAGTCATAACCCTGTCTCAACAATTGTCTTTCTTATATTATTGAACTCCGAGCAACTTTGTCACAAGATATCTGTATTAATTCTCAATCAAAACTACCTTTGGATTTCCAATCTCTGTTATGCTCATGAAAAGAAATTTATGATATGAAGACAGTGTTCTCTTCAAAAGAGGGTTTAGGATCACTTGTGGTAGCACCAGCCACTTGTGATCAGCTGAAGGCGACAGTTTGTAGGTAAATCCAAGTCAATGGACTGACGATGGTGGGTAATAAACCCCGTTCTTGCGCAATGAACAAGATCTAAGGTGCTGGAATCGCCTAGGCACTGAGGATGTATTTACGTCTATTTAGTAACCTCTTGAGAGCAGTGATGCCTGTCAAGTTCGTTTCCAAATCAAGTTATGGTCTGGATTTTGAAAGACAAATTGACTCTTATTCTGTGATTTGTTTGAGCTCATTATGAATTCAATTTGAGCTATATGTTTCTGTTAAGTATGAAATTCATGAGCAAATACGTTTTCGATCTCTATATGTTTACTTTCACCTACTGAGTCCTTTCGACTCATGCTTTTGTTTCCTCCAACCCTTTCAGATTGAAGGTGTGCATAATCTCAGCTACACATGAATCCCAATTCCACTGCGAACGATGAAAAGACGAAGAAGAATAGCGTAGTTTTAGTAGTTTCTTTTAGTTGATGATGTATTAAATTAGAGAGAGAAACTTAGCTCTTGTAAATAATGAGTATTAGTACTTTGTTACCTTGTGAAGTATAATATGTTCAAAGACGCCTTTGTGGAATGGTTTGCTAATGATTGAGCATTACACGGATTTATCTACCCATAACGGAAGTTTGTCAGTGTAACCCCTCCTCCGAACAAAGGTTATGTGTGTGGTATATGTATGTGTTTGTGTGAAGGCGGAGGAGGGTGTTACACAACGTACCTGGCTCACAAAGAACCTGGGGTACCTTACTGGAGAGGCATTCTGGAATAGGCGTCGGACCACTAAACTCGGCAAACACACAAACCACACCGGTCATTTAACATAACCATAAAACTTATACCATGGCACATATACCTTAATTAGCTCGTCATTGGTCACCATGTGACCTCCAAGCAACTATACACTGATGCACACATGAACCACATAATTACATAATAATCTTGTCTGTCATTGGACATCTCATGACCTCCATAGCAACACTAAACCACAAGGTACACTAACCACATGATTGTAGACACGTTTATTTTCCTCGCTTGCCCCCGCGCTTTCCACCCTCCTTTTCAGGGAGAGGCCGTGAGAGAGAGGGAAAAAACGAAACCACACCGCTCCGCTCCCTTTTTAGGGGGAGGACAGAGAATCGACGGTAAAAAGAGAAACGGGCCCAAACGATCAAAACAAATAACAAGAAAATAAAGACCGTGATCGCCAGGTACGCGAGGGTACCGAATGTAACGGGTGAGAAAAGGGGGTACCTTTCACCCGTAGATCGCGGGATGTGGGGGCGTGGGTTCTTTCCTCCTCCTTCCACCGGCCGGCCGGCGAAGGAGATTCAGCTCGGGGTACCTGTCACAAGAAGACAACAAAAAGAGACAACAGGATTAGCCCGGAATGTGCAGTAAATGAATCTAGACAAATAAAATAACATAGATGAAAAATGGGAAGAACACACCTTTTGGGTGGTCTTTAAAACCCCTAACTAAAAGGTATGATGTGTGTGCATGCATACAAATGTGAAAAGTAAAAGGGGCCAACGTAGGGGCCGAATGAAGAAAATGGAAAGGACCACGTGGGGTCCGGAGGAAGGAAAAACTGGGGTGCTTCCCCGAGGAGGCTGGACGGCGTAACGGCGCTGTGGAGGGCAAACGAGATGAGGAAGATGACGATGGCGGCGATGGAGAGCTCGCGAGAGACGGAGACGAGGATGACGAGGAAGCAGACGACGTCGAGGCGCGAAACGGCAGGGCTCCGCCGCTTGAAATTCCTCCCTCTCTCTAAAACCTCTCTCTAAAAACTCTCTCTCTCTAAAAACTCTCTCCCCCGAACCCAAAAGAAGCCAACCTCTTTACGAAATGAGCTCCTGCGCGAGCTTTAAGTGCTGGATAAAATCACGTCCAAGACAGCGGCCGCAATTAAAGAAGTAAATCGCGTCCGGCCAGCAGGCCGCGATTTAGAAGGTCGGTTTGATGGCGCGGAATCGCTGCACCGCCTTTATGAATCGCGTCGGGGAATGCCTCCACGAATTGAATCGCGGTGGGACGCCCGGACGCGATTAAGACTTGGCATACCGACTCACCTGCGCGCTGTCTGCTGACGCGACACTCGGATTTGACATCTCTGAATCGCGTCGTCTGACACGGACGTGATTCAGGGATTTTGTCATGATTACGGGCCTGCGCGCGAAGACTTTTCGGGCCACTGTCAGACTCTGAATCGCGGCAGGGGTCCTAGACGCGATTTGGAAGGCGGTTTATGAATCGCGGCGGGAATATTGGACGCGAATTGAAAGGCGGTTCTAAGAAACGCGTCCACTATAGTGGACGCGAATTGAATTTTGCTTCCGGGGGCGCTGCCCCGGAGACCCCTGCTGGGGCGCTGCCCCCGGACCCCCACGACCGGACCGCGCGGTCGATCCGCGACCGGACCCACTTGGGAAGCACCAAGAAAGAATGGATGAGATCCAAAAAGATAGGAAAAGGCTCTTTCAGGACAAAATGAGGGTCATTTGTGGCGTTACAGTGCAACTTGAAAATTTGCCCGCGGTGAAAAAATTCGCGTGTCTACAGCTGCCACGCCTTGACGTCTGCTTAGTAGGGGAGCGAGCGGAGGGACACGAAGTGGAGTGAAATGAAGGAAATGGAGTGAAAAGAAATGGAGCGCAATGAAAAGAAATGTAGCGTAGCGCAGTGGAGTGAAGCGGAGTGGACTGAAAAGTAGACATCAAGGTGAAAAATAGACACGCGCTCAATCGTGATACTCCCACCTGATAAGAGGCTTTCTCCAACAACCTTAGAAATCACCAACAGGAGAGAACCAAAGAAACAAGTAGGGGTGTTCATTATTTGGTCCAAACCGAAAAACCGAACCGAACCGACCGGTTCGGTTCGGTTCGGTTCGGTTTCATGGGCCTTACGGTTCGGTTCGGTTTTGAGTTGGGAAACCGAAATGAACCGAATATATATATATATAATTATTAAATAATACAAATATATAAAAAAACATCTGTGGCGCAGTGGTCGGAGGCTTGGAGGCGCGCCCTCTGTGCGGCGGAGGTCGCGAGATCGAATCTCGCGACTGCCGCGCGGGAACATTTTTTTGTGTTTCCAATTTAAACTTAATATGTGTATATAATAAATTAATATAACATATATACTTAAAGGCGCATGTAGCGCAATGGTCAGCCCCGCTCTTTGTTCGCGCGGACGTCGCGGAGGTCGCGAGATCCACTCCCGCGGGCGGCCGCGTAAACCTGTTTTTTTTTTTAATTTCGATTCAAACCGAACCGAATCGGTTCGGTC
>JACBKR010004755.1:0-22243 GCA_014218235.1 Colocasia esculenta | reverse complement strand
ACTGGCTCCACAGACCACAACCCTGCACCAGTGAAGGTCACACCACACGTAGGCTCTTTCAGCCTTCGCAACACACCCCACACGGATGCGTAGGCCGACGATGAACCCAACCGCAGCGCGAGTGAATCAGATGACCACACTCGTAGCACGCACTGTAACGACCCCGAGAACCCGACCCTCGGCCCACCTTAAGGACCCGATTTTCACGGTCGGAGACCTGGAAGGGCTATAATATAAATCTAACAGGATATGTAATGGAAATAAATGTCAACTGCTAAGCTAGAAGTGCACACACGGAAACAGAAAGAAGAGCGAGACCGCTGTGTACCGCTCTAAGTACAGTCCCAACACACGCACACTAGTGCAAGTAAAGGCAGAAGATAACAAACCCTTAGGGGCATACCCAGGGTGACATACACTGAGAAGGGGGGGACCACTGCTAGCTACGGGGACCACGACTACCGCCCCGTCTCCTCCGCCTGGAGCGCGCCCTGCCGTTGCTAAGAAGTCTCACTGGGAAAGGAGGCATGAGCTTCACAACAGAAGCTCAGTAGGGACAACCAATCTCCTACTGGCTCTAACATGCAGAATAATATATATAACAATTAAATAACAGCAATTATATCTTCTACCTATGAACGGAAGTGCGAAAGCAAAGCTACTCTAGCACGGTACGGAAGTACAACACGATCGGTAAACTCCGTACGACTGCTCGTCGTGACCACCACACAGCTAGAAAACACAGACAGGGGGAAACCCCGCCTAGACAAGGAACACTAGCTACGGAAAGCGCTACCACTAGTCAACCGGTCAGGTGCGTCCACTGACGTCTATCCTCGACCCAGGTCCAAACCTCCACGTCTCGTCAGAGTGAGGTAGGACACAAAGAACACAACAGTAACCGCCGTAGTCGGCCGGACTACGGTCCCACACCTGGCCTCCCAAGTGGTTCCAGGGGCACAAGGAGAGAGGCAGTGAGAAGAAGGACTAACTGGCCTGCGCCAGGAAGGACTCCAAACGACCTCGGTGTCCCAGACCAACCACGAGAGCTCTGAAACGATTCAACGCTGCTGTCCTAACCACAATTTTCCCCTCTGCTCCAGAGTCCGCCTACTCGGCTGCCAACTCGAGCACGCTCATAGCCCGGAGTACTCCCTCAACAGGCTCTCGAGGATGGGGGTCCCAGGCAATGGTAACAACCTCTCTACAGGACAAGCCCTCAACTACCGAACACCAGGCGAACGACTAGTGTAGGACCATATTAGGGAACTAGCACAGGTGCCACAGGTACAGTAAGCGGAAACGGAGAAGACTTAACAAAGCACGGTACTTTGCAAGATCATAACCTATCTCTCGGCTGTAGTCGCGACACATCGGGCCATCGCAACCTTGACGCCCAAGAGCGACGCGATCATGTCACGACCGGCCAGGCCGTCGCGATAAGATCGCGACCTCTATAACGGTTGCGTCTTCAGCTGAGGGGGGTTCTAGAGTAATCCTCCCGAGAACCACCCCAAAAACACGATATACACATTCATAGGGGGAGGGGAGCATGTTCAACATGTATGAAAGCTGTAAATCACCCAAAGCCCTTAAGACCCACAAACATGGATCAAGAGAACTCTACGCTCGATGGAAACCTCACTCAAGTACGAGCATGATCCTCACACTCCCACAACCCCAAACCACGAGGAAACACGTCTCTAGGGGGAGGGGAGCATGCTTAGGGCGAGAGGATCAAGGGTCCCTACCTCCACAAGAAGAGCCGGCTCGTTGGGGCCTTCACGTAGGAATGACCACCTCCTCCTCGCTCCAAGCACCACGATCATGTCCCCTGCACGAATGGGACGACACCACCTCAGCACGAGCACCACGAGCACGAAGAACCACCGAGAAAATGCAAGGGAGCTCGAGAGGGAAAGGAGATGGAAGAAGAAGAAGAGAGAGGGCGAGAGGGGGAGAATGGGGTGCGCCCTCGGTTTTAAACCGACGGCCGCCAAAATGCGACGGGGTGACCTGGTGTGACAACAACCAAGTCGTGATGCCCATAGGCATCATGACCATGTCGCGGCTGCCACCCACGGTGCACCCTAAAAGCGGTCAAACCTCGAAGACCGGGAAAAGCAAACGCGACGGCTGACCAGGTTGCGTCAACGTTTTACGCACCTGCCACACGACACGACCATTCTGACAGAGAGGACAGCGATCACGTCTGTCAGAAAAGCAGTCGCAGCGCCTCCAGAAGACGCGACAAAACGCGACACCCACCCACGTCGCGACCATGTCGCGATGGCCAAGTGTGCCGCCATAGAAAACATGTCGAGACAGGCTCCCCCGGCGCGACCATGACGCGACCAGGGTGCCTGCCGTGACCCTGAGGACAGGGCCAAGGGCCCAGGAGGGCCGGGTCTTACACGCGCACCCAGCAACAGCAGCAACACTCTCCTGCAGCTCAAGCTCGAACCTGCTGGAAAGCTTGCCACCTGAAACAAAGAACCAAATGCTTACACCTAACAACAACTCTACACGGACGGCCAGCAGCGTACTAGTACCTTCTTTGGGACAACCATAGTTATTAACTCATTACAAATCTCGTTGGACCCCTGAGCTCTGATACCACTATAACGACCCAACCTCCCAGACCCCCGCCAGGGACCCCGAAGGTCGCGCCGCTACCCATGGATCCGAAGACCCAAATGGTTAGAATTTAGTTCAGTGAGATAAGCAATGAATTCAAATAACTATAACAAGAAAGTCCATACATTAATAAAGAAATTATGTACAACATGTCCCAAATAAAAGTATAGACACTGAAAGAAAAGTGCAATCCTTAAAGGGCATAACCCGAGGACTTGCAAAAAGGCAACTCTCAACTCACATAGTACAAGACCTCTCACGCTCATAACTCACATTGTTGGCAACGCACGGTGGAACAACTGCCACCATAACCGTCTGGCAACGAACTTCTACGACAGCGAGTCCCTACCTGAAGAAGTAGGGGGTGAGCCTCGTGAACAAGGCCCAGTAGGGATAACCAGTCCCTTACCATCCAGAGCAGCAGGAACTCCAAAGGAAAGCGGAAGCAACTACTCTAGAAAGCAGTGAAGCAAGAAACACCTACTGCAAAGTAGTACAAAGCAGCGGAACCTAGTAACGCCACGACCCCAACCAGGGTCAGGCCAGACACGGCTCCTGCAAAACCAACAGAGTCAGACACAAGCGGAAGCAACCCTCGACACGCACCTGCCGAGACAATAAATCACGGACCGGAGCAACCACGTGAGACCAGAGTCTCACGACACAAGCACCGCCATCCCAGACCTCCACGAGGGAAAGAAGGCATAGACAGGTGTCACCATGAGCGACGCTGAGCAACCACATGAGAAGGACGTCTCACCATAAGCACAGCCACCACAGACCTTCACAAGGTCAAGGGCTCACAAGCAAAACCACCCTGGACCCCGGACACACCACGAGGTCAAGGAAAACACACACGCCAGTACCACGTAGACTGGCACCAAGGAACAGACTACATAATAGCAGTAGGGTGCCTGCACAAGGCACCGAGAGAAACACGCAATGTGGAAACCACCAAGCACGACCAACGAGGCCAGACTGACATCACCCACGGAAACTAGACACGACTAGGCTACAACCATCGTGCAGGCTAGGGCAACGAGAACACACTTGGAAACACCATAAAGAAAATGTCGTCACAACAACAACAACCAAGACACCGCCACTGACAGCTAAGAGGAGGACACATCGGTCACTCCTCTGCTCGCCAGCCACCGACTCCTGCCTACAACCTCCCCGGAAGAGTGAGGCCAGTGAACCACCATAGAGAACACCACATACGAACAACCGCAGCCCGGCCGAGCTGCGGCCCCACGCCTGACACCATGACGTGGCTCTGGAAGCAACGCTGAGAGAGGCAATGAGAAAGGACTAGCTGATCTATGCCGGAAGAACACCAAACCACCTCGGCGTCCCAGACTCAGCTAAGAGAGCTCTACAAACGACTCTATGCCGCTGTCTGTAATGACCCGACCTCTCGGACCCCCGCCAGGGTCACAAAGTTCGCGTCGCCACCCACGGATCCGAAGATCCGGAAGGGTTAGAAGAATTAGTCTAGTGAAATATGTACTGAATTCGAATAACTATAACAATCTGTACAATATAGAAACCACTGTACAACGTGTCCCAAACAAAAGCACAGGTACCAGAAGAAATGTGCAGTCCTTAAGGGGCATACCCCGAGGACTTGCAAAACACAACTCTCAGCTCACCGGCCAAGAGCTCTCAACACTCTCTCTCACTGTTGCTGACAACAAACGACTCCACGACTGCCTCCGCAACCCGTCAGACACCGAGCTCCCACGATGGCGAGCCCCTAGCTGAAGGAAGTAGGGGGGTGAGCCTCGCGAACAAGGCCTAGTATGGATTACCAGTCCCTCGCCGGCCAGAGCAGCAGGAACTCTGAAAAATAGGAACTACACTAGAAAGCTATAAAGTGGGAAACACCTACAGCAGGGTACTTCTAAGCAGCGAAAGAGAACAGCATGACGCCACGACCACCAACAAGGTCGTGGCACACACACGACTGCCGCAGAAACTAACGGAGTCTAGCACAGAGCGGAAGCAACCCTCGGCGCACCTGCCGAGACCACGGAACAACCAAGTGAGAACGACGTCTCACCTCAAGCACGGCCACCTCAGACCTCCACAAGGTCGAGGGCCCACAAGCAGAACCACCCGGACCTTGGACACACCACCAAGTCGAGAAACCACACTCGCCGGTGCCACCATGGACTGGCACCCAAGAACAGGACCACGAAATCGAGAGAACACCGAAGCGGAAACCACCATAAGCACGGGTCAGCACAAGGCCAGACCAACAACGCCCACGGAAACTAGGCAAAGCCAGGCTATAATCGCCGTGCAGCTAGGGCAAAGGGTAAAACTTAGAAACGTCGTGAGGAAGCATCGTCACAACAGCAGCAACCAAGCCATCGCTGCTAGCAGCCAAGAGGGGGACCCGTAGTCCACACGCTCTGCTCGCTAGCCTAGCTCCTGCCTCCGCCCCGTCGAAGGGTGAGATAGAGCCGCCACAGAAACACACCAACGCATGCAACAATGCAGCCTGGCCAAGCTGCGGCCTCTCGCCTGATACCACTACGTGGCTCCGGAACCAACGCAGAGGGAGGCAGTGAGACAAAGGACTGTCTGGCCGCGTCGAGAAAGAGAACCGCCTCGATGACCTCAGCTTCCCGCCCCAGACAAGAGCTCTACAAATGACTCAGCGTTGTTATCCAAACATTGTTTTCTCCTCAGCTCCAGAGTCCACCTCAAGTCGGCTACCAACTCGAGCACTCTCGTAGCCCGGAGCACTCCCTCAACAGGCTCCTGAGGATAGGGGTCCTAGGTAATGGTAACAATCTCTCAGAATGGGGACAAGCCCTCAAGTGCCTAGCACCGAGCAAACAGGCGGGGTAGCACAACAAAACCACGCCGAACTGTTGGCTTGTAACCACGACAAGCCCAGCAGGCGAGAAGCACGAACAAACCCTCAACAGGGTCGACCCTCCTGGCACCACTGCCAGGACACGCCACGAAGGTGTCACCTTCGGTCACCGAACGCAGGGAGGCAACTAGCCGCATTCCCTACCAGAAGGTCCTAAGGGCAAGGCCTGCCCTGGGGCACACGCCGACACACAACCGAGCCCACGGAAACACCCGAGGCAACACAGGTACTGTCGCGACCCTCAAGCCGTCGCGACACTATCACGATGGGGAAGGGCACCGCGATAGCCCTGTCACGATCGGGCAGGCGTCACGATAGCAAACCTTGTCGCGACCCAGAAACGCGTCGCAACAGTGACCCTGTCGTGATCGGGAAGCGCGCCCCGACAGCCTTATCGCGACTGCCAACCGCGTCGCGATAAGGTCGCGCCCGACCGGCCGACGCCTCCTTTGATGTCACGACGCACCGAGCCGTTGCGACACCAGCAGAGAGGCAGACCAACGGGATCCCCAATCCCGGGCCGCCCACAAACCATACAAACACACCACAAAGGGGAGGGGAGTATGGGGAAAGCAGTAAAGCTAACTATAAACCCCGACGGGGGGATCGAAGGGCACAAGAAATCCCTACCTTTCACGAAGAACCGAACCCCGTAGGGCCCTTCACGTCGGTTGGCCACCTCCTCCTCGCTCATGCAAGGTCCACAATGCCTGGACACCACGCACGGCCCTCCTCCTCGCCTGAAACGCTCAAAGGAAGAGGGGAAGGCGGAGCTCCGCCGGAGGGGAGAAGAGAGGAGAAGAGTGAGAGAGAGGGGAAGGGGCGCCGGCCAAGCCTTAAGCCTTCGGCACACTGAACGCGATGGGTCAACGGACAATGACAAGAACGCTCCCCCCACGGGCGCCGCGACAATGCGACAGGTCGTACTGACACACCTGCCACTCTGACAGGCGTCAGACAACCAACAACAATGTCACAACCCGTTGACCCTCCGGTCGCGACAAGAAACGCGATGACAACCGACGTGACAAGAACGCGACGCACACCCTCGTCGCGACAAGGATGACTGTCGCGTCAGGCACCCACGATGCGACACTAATGTGTCGCCCATCCTAGACGCGTTAGTGGCCAGTCACCCAGACACTGGATGGAAAGCCGGGAAACGGTCTTACATTCTACCCCCCTTAAAACAATTTCATCCTCGAAATTGGGACAAGCCCAAAAGATCCGAGGCATGAAAGAAAGCACAGGGAGTAAACGCAAGACCAATGCGAATAAGCCACTAAGCCTTAACACGACTTCCTCGTGGCAACAACCACACCGCCAAATGCGCGCGGGCACACGAAGCCGAAAAACCAACGACTCACACAACGGGCTCTAAACGTATGGGGAGCACACAACTAAAAACCAATGGATCACTCCAGCCACACGTGGGGCGTCCAAATAGAACGACAACCCCACAGGTGCCGAGCAACGCCAAAACCAGCCCTAACAGCAGAAAACGCCAGCCGAAAACCGCACGGCTGCAGCCACCAATAGACCTCGCTGTTGGGACCAACCAATCAGCAACTCACTCTATCGTCGGAAAACCTGACAAAGTGCACAGTTGCCGACAGCAACACGAGAAACGCCTGAGAACTAACCACAAGTCTTAGGGGAACAGCCTCACGCTACTAGCGGCAGCTAGCATCGGTCACCAGCCCGACCGAGAAACCACACGAGAGACAAGAACCAGAGCGAGGACACGCTCGTGGATAATCTGCAACACATGGAACGACGTCCACTGTCACCACTTGGTCTCACCCAGACCTTCCTCGTGGTCCGACAAGGACACCAAACGCACGCGGAGCCACAACACTGGGAAACCACACATTCCACAATGTGGCACACCGTGACGAAAAACACAAAGACGTCTGAGGTAAGCCAAATCCGGACACCTCCCAACGTCGACAAACCACTTGGTCGAGTACTAGCAAGCCAATAGGCCTCACTGTCACCAGGCGAACCGACAGGAGACTCCGCCATCGACTTCCAAACTCACCAACCACACGCACAACTGGAGAACCAACGAAGAGTTGGCAGCACACCTGCCACACGCCACACAGAGCTCAGCGTGGGTACCAACGTGCCAACCACCACAAAAGACGCACAACCACATGGGAACCAAAAACAACCGTAGAGGTCAAGGACAACACGTCGACCTTAGAGAGACCCAACCCAAAGCAAGGTACCACAGCGAAACACACTCGCTCTTAAAGCGAGAGAGAAAACCAAGACACATGCTATGACCAAAGCCTGACGTTCCATCGATAGGGCTACCTAGACAAGGCAAAGCAGCCACCCCACAGTGGTAACGGTACCACCACAAGACTCAGGCTAGCACACATATCCTAGAGGCAGAAAGCCCAACGCCTCCAACACCGAGCGAAGTCGTGAAACGACACAAAAATCTCACGATCAGGCACACGGCACAACACAGGGTGCTATCACAAGCACCGGGAGCCACCCAAGGTACAACACAATGCACCAAGGCTCCAAACGGCACAAAACCAAAACACTCGAGCACGAGCACACAATGTTGCCACAAGCACCAAAACTAAACAAAGTGCAACACAGGTGCACCAACGGATGAAACAACACGGCTAACGGGAAGGACTCTCCACAAGAGACTGCCAAAGCCCACACAAAGACCGCAAGCCTGAAAAGGGCACAACAGGCCACGCCGGCCCCAGCCCTTGAGGCACACAAACACGAATCATCGAAGAAAATGCACAAGGTGTAGCACACACAACCGCACCGATGGCCCGAGACGACACAGGGCCCACCGAAGGGGACTCTCCACCAGAGACCCACAAGGGAGCACCCGGAAAAGCTGACGACTTCAAGAGCACAACGACCACGTCGGCTCAAAAAAGCACACCAAAACACGGAGCACAGACTCTGCCGCACAAGGAGCGAAAATCGCTACAACTCCTTGGCACGCAAGAGCAAGAAGCGCCACCTCTATCGCGACCGATAGAGAGGTCAAACACCAAAACGACGACATGGAAAGCCTCCAAGGCACAAGCCGAGGCACCACCGAGCGCACATCGGAATAACGCTCACAGGAGCAAACCAACTAGAAAACAATACTACCTCATGCTACACCAACTGGGACCCAATGCCCCAATTGCCAAGGTAGGTAGCAAGAACCATCACAACGACAACGGCACAAAAGGCCCACCAACCCACAGTGCCACAAGGAAACGACAGCACGAAGGGAGCAACCAGCTCAACCCAAAAACAACTCAAGGGAAGATGACTCCACTAGAAGGTCGAACGATGCACACCCTAGCGACACAACACCACAATGGAGCACCAACACCTCGGGCAACCAACGAAAAGCAAAGGAAGGAAACACCCAACGAGTCTCCTCCATGCGCGAGAGGCAAACCACAATGCGAAACTGATGCTTCCATAGGAAGTACAGCCAGCCGAGCACCTACTACACTCACCAGACCACCATCTGGGAGAGCACGCCGGGCGCGGAAAACGAAACAAACCACCGAAAAGCAGTCTAACCGGCAACGAAAAGCAAAGGAAGAAGACACACAACGAGTCTTTTCCACGCGCGAGAGGCAAACCACAATGCGGAACTGATGCTTCCACAGGAAGCACAGCTAGTCGAGCACCCACTACACTCACCAGACCACCATCTGGGAGAGCACGCTGGGCGCGAGAAAATGAAACAAACCACCCGCACCCTGGGGACACACAAAGTCCACCAGTATGGCCGAGAAAACTTGGAAACGACAACGAGACAAGCTGGCCAACGCAACAGCAGACGCACGGCTAAGTGCACAACGACTTGACCGGAAACGCCCAAGTAGACTGTAACACAGACAGTCCAACCGCAACGATGATTGCTCATCTCCACCGGGAGAGAGCAGCGACAACCGAAACAATGCGAACCAGCTCTGGGTAGAACCTCCACCACAAACGACAAAGGGCGATCCTGGAAGAACTTCACCAGATGCACAACCCCAAGCGACCAAAGAACACGGACCATCAGAGGGAACACTGCAGCAAGTAGAACTGTAGAACTATGCAAGACGGTCCTGAGAGAACCTCCACTAGAACCACCAAGGCACCGTTCTGGGAAAACCCTCCAGAACGCACCAGCCAAACCAATAGAAGCAGCATACCTCAAACCCTGAGGTAGCACAACAATGGCAGAAACGAGCACAGAACAGTCCTAAGAGAAACCCTCACCAGGACAATAGCAAACGGTTCTGGGAAACCTCACCAGAACACAGGGCAACCAAGCGATGCACCTCAACCTTGAGGGGAACGCAACAACAACTAGAAACGGACACAACACAATTCTGGGGAAACCTCACTCCCGCCAGAGCCCACAACCAGATAGCACCAGGCTGACAACAACCACAGGCAAGTGTCGCAGTGCTCAACCAGTGATGCAACACGACACACAGAACATCTGCTTAACCCAAGCAACAACGCCGACTAAGCAAGCACAGCGCACAACAGTGCACAGACAGAAGAACACATGCACAACAACCACAACACGCACCCCAACAACAAAGGGGCAGCCAACAAGGTAGAGACACCTTCCACCGATTCCACAAGTAACAACCTTGCACCGGTGAAGGCCACACCACACGCAGGCTCTCTCAGCCTCAGCGGCACACACACACCCAAATGCACCGAAGACGACCAGGAGCACCGTGTCTGGATTCGCCTGCAACCGTCTCCATACGGGGAAGACACTGCCAGCAAGTCCACCTCCAACCACGCCACCACGGCATGAACACCAAGTGATCAAACTCACCACGCACACGACGCAGCAACAACCGCAACCTACTGCAGCATGCACACGAAACTTGCAGGGAAGTCGCACACCTGTAAAACAATCAAAGGCACAAGCCTAACACTAGTCGGACGGTGTCAGCAGCGCACTAGTACCTTTCTTTGTGACAGCTATAGTTACTAACTCTTTACAAATCTCAGTAGACTCCCGCTTTGATACCAACTATAACGACCCGACCCCCGGACCCCCGCCAGGGTCCCGAAGTTCGCGTCGCCACCCACGGATCCGAAGATCTGGAAGGGTTAGAAGAATTAGTCTAGTGAGATATGTACTGAATTCAAATAATTATAACAATCTGTACAATATAGAAAACTCTATACAATGCATCCCAACAAAAGCACAGGTACCAGAAGAAAGGTGCAGTCCTTAAGGGTCATACCCCAAGGACTTGCAAAACACAACTCTCAGCTCACTCGGCTACAAGAGCTCTCAACACTCGCCCTCACTGCTGCTCACAACACACGGCGCCACGACCCCTCCGCAACTCGTCTGACACCGAGCTCCCACGACGACGATCCCCTAGCTGAAGGAAGTAGGGGGGTGAGCCTCTCGAACAAGGCCCAGTAGGGATTACCAGTCCCTCACCGGCCAGAGCAAGCAGAAACTCCGAAAAATAAGAACTACACTAGAAAGCTGTAAAGCAGGAAACACCTGCAACAGGGTACTACTAAGCAGCGGAAGAGAACAGCATGATGCCACAACCACCAACAAGGTATGGCACACACCCGACTCCCGCAGAACTAACGGAGTCTGGCATAGAGCGGAAGCAACCCTCGGCACACCTGCCGAGATCACGGAACAACCAAGTGAGAACGACGTCTCACCTCAAGCACGGCCACCTCAGACCTCCACAAGGTCAAGGGCCCACAAGCAGAACCACCCCGGACCCTGGAACACACCAGGTCGGGAAACCACACTCGCCGGTGCCACCACGGACTGGCACCCAAAGACAGGACCAAGGAACCGAGAGAACACCGAAGCGGAAACCACCAGAAGCACGGATCTACACAAGGCCAGACCAACACGCCCACAGAAACTAGGCACAGCCAGGCTATAGTTGCCGTGCCAGCTAGGGCAATGAGTAAAACATAGAAACGTCGTGAGTAAGCGTCGTCACAACAACAGCAACCAAGCCACCGCCGCTAGCAGCCAAAAGGGGACCCGTAGTCCACACGCATTGCTCGCTAGCCTAGCTAGAGCCGCCACAGAAACACACCAACGCATGCAACACCGCAGCCTGGCCAAGCTGCGGCCTCACGCCTGACACCACTACGTGGCTCCGGAACCAACGCAGAGAGAGGCAGTGAGACAAAGGACTGTCTGGGCCGCGCCGGGAAGAGAACCGCATCAACGACCTCGGCGTCCCGCCCCAGACAAGAGAGCTCTACAAATGACTCAGCGCCGCTATCCAAACCACCGTTTTCCCCTCAACTCCAGAGTCTGCCTCAAGTCGGCTGCCAACTCGAGCACGCTCGTAGCCTGGAGCACTCCCTCAACAGGCTCCCGAGGATGGGGGTCCCAGGTAACGATAGCAACCTCTCAGAATGGGGACAAGCCCTCAAGTGCCTAGCACCGGGCGAACAGGCGGGGCTGCACAATAAAACCACACCGAACCGCAGGCTTGTAACCACGACAAGCCCAGCAGGCAAGAAGCACGCACAAACCCTCAACAAGGTCGTCGGCCAACCAAACACGAACGGAGAAGCCAAAGCCTCAAAACACCACCAGCCAGCATGGAAAATCGTCGTTCTGTTAATAATCGATTGACCGGCGGTCAATCGATTATTAGATAGATGCGACCTTCTGGCACCACTGCTAGGACACGGCCACGAAGGTGTCACCTTCGGTCACTGAACGCAGGGAGGCAACCAGCTGCGTTCCCTACCAGAAGGTCCTAAGGGCAAGGCCCTTGCCCTGGGGCACACGCCGACACACAACCGGGCCCACGGAAACACCTAAGGAAACACAGATACTATCGCGACCCCCAAGGCCGTCGCGACACTATCGCGATGGGGAAGGGCACCGCAACAGCCCTGTCATGACCGGGCAAGGCGTCGCGACAGCAAACCATGTCGCGACCGGAACATGTCGCAACAGCGACCGTGTCGCGACCGGGAAGTACGCCGCGATAGCCTTATCGCGACCGCCAATCGCGTCGCGATAAGGTCGCGCCAACCGGGCCGACGCCTCCTCTGATGTCGCAATACGCCGAGCCGTCGCGACACCAGCAGAGGGAAGACCAACGGGATCCCCAATCCCGGGCCACCCACAAACCATACAAACACACCACAAGGGGGAGGGGAAGCATGGGGAAAGCAGTAAAGCTAACTATAAACCCCGAGAGTCTCCCAATCCACCCGGATCGGGAAGGGCACAAGAATCCCTACCTTTCACGAAGAACTGAACCCCGTAGGGCCCTTCACGTCGGTTGGCCTCCTCCTCCTCGCTCCATGCAAGGTTCACGACGCCCAGACACCATGCACGGCCCTCCTCCTCGCCTGAAACGCTCAATAGGAAGAGGGGAAGGCGGAGCTCCGTCGGAGGGGGAGAAGAGAGGAGAAGAGGGAGAGAGAGGGGGAAGGGGCGCTGGCCAAGGCCTTAAGCCTTCGGCACCCAGAATGCGACGGACCGCCCCGTCGCGGTAAGAACTTAACACGACGGGTCAATGGACCACGACACTAACGCGTCGCCCATCCTGAACGCGTTAGTGGCCAGTCATCCCAGACACCGGACGGAAAGCCGGGAAGCCGGTCTTACACTGTCCACACCATTTTCCCCCTGCTACCAGAGTCTGAGCTAGAGCTCGTTCGTCGCCTGGAGAACTCCCTCAACGGGCATGGGGATTGGGGGTCCAAGTAACGGTGAAACCTCTACAACGGACAAGCCCTCGAGTGCCAAATATCGGTGTGAACTGAGAACAGGCGGGGCAACCACACAAGCAAACAGCATAGCTGGTTGTAACCAAGACGAGCCAGTAGGCACGGGCATGCACGACACCCCTACTAGAACACCCAGGAGGATCGTCGGCCAACCCCGGCACACACACCACGACCAGAAACTCAACAACAAGAATGAGACCACAGGGGCGTCGCCTTCTGAACCAGAAGGCGACGACCAACCCGTCGCAACCAGGTCACGACGACTGGGGTTTCATCTTCTGATCTGAACGCGATGTATCGACCCATCACGTTCAGCATCAAAAGGCCGAACCCCAAGCAGGCCAGTAGACCCGCAGCAAACACCACCAAAGCCAGAAGGCGACAGGCAAACTATCGCTATCCGAAGACACCAGAACGCGACAAGGACCTGTCGCGACCAAAACGCGACAAGGAAGGTGTCGCTTCAGATTCAGAATGTGACGTATAGACCCGTCGCGTTCCTCATCTAAGGCAGGACCCTTAGGGCAGAACCACCCCAAGGTCTACACTCAAAGAACCATGAAGGCAAACCACCAAAATGAAAGACAAGCCTCATGCCAAGTTGGGGAGACCTCCCTCTAACCAACTTGGACACGAGACATCCTCCACCACAACCGGAAACGAAGACCATAGGGCACAGAGAAAGCGACAGTTACCCTGTCGCGACCAGAACGCGACAGGATACACGTCGCCTTTTGACTGGTATCGTGGCAGCCATCCTGTCGCAATCTCAGTCAGAAGACCAAAACCGAGAATGGGGCCATCCCATGGTGCCCCAAGCTACAAAAATGCCTCCAAACAAGGGAGGAAAGAGAGCACACTTAGAGAGGAAATAAAAGATGGCTCGAGGGGCACCAATGCCACCTCTCCTCGGCCACACACAACAAGAACTAAACCACGCACAAAAAGGGAGCACCACCGGCAAGCTTTCTCCCGTGCAAAACCACAAGCAAGCCTCGCGCACAGGGAGGATAGCGCAAAACAAGCTCCATCTCCTCAAGACAGTAAGAGAGAGCAAGAGATCCCTACAGAGAAATGACGAGCCTGACCCATTGGGGCCCTTCACGTCAGATTGGCCGCCTCCTCCTTGCTCCACGCCGCTCCGACGCTCCGCCACGAGCACGCCGGCACCTCCCCTTGCCCAAAGCCTGAGAAAGAGGGAGGAGCTCCTCCACCACAGAGAGAGGAAGAAGGAAGAGAAAGGAGAAGAAAGAAGAAGAAAAGGAGGGGTCTGCATGCCTTAAGGCCTCGGAATTGAGGTCGCAACAAGATAGGAGTCGCGTTCTTAACTAGAACGCAACAAGCATTTTGTTGCCTTCTCAAAAGTTCTGATAGACAGACAGCCTCCAAGCCACGTGTCACGCACGTATGTGCCTCAGGTGAACGCGACAACTGGCACGTCGCCGTCACACACATGTGTGCAGACACGTGGCGCACCAGCCACAGACAATAGGAATGCGACAAGAGGGCCGTCGCCTTCTCAACCAGAAGGCGACACAAATCCATCGTGATCCCAAGAACAACTCCAAAGCAACAAAACCCGAGATGTTACAAATCTAACCACTTTAAATAATTTCATCCTCGAAATTAAGGGTGAAACCCTCGGAGAAAACAACCAGTGTAAAGAGACCACTAAGTCATGCCACAACCTCCCAATGGTCACCCCATGACCCGCCACAAATGGAGTGCCTAACCAGACATCTGACAGCTCACAGAGCGCACACCAACTGGCGCGGAGAACACAATCGGGTGTCGACAACTCCACAGGCGCCGTGCATACCAAACCAACCAGAGAAAAACTGAAACCCGCCAGTCAGAAACCACATGACTGAGCCCTCAGTTGACCACACTGTTAAGACCAACTGGTTAGTAACTCACTCTGTCACCAGCGAATAGACAGTGGACACATCTACTGACAGCAAACCGAAAAAAACACCAAGAGGTCAACCACAAGACTCCTCTGAATAGCTCCGCACAACTAGCAACAGCTAGCGCCTGCCATAAAGCCAAGCGAGAGTCTCTTAAGGACGACCCAAAACCAAGCGGTAACACGCACGTGGAGAACACCACGGCACGCAGGGCAATGTCCGCCAACACCACTCGATCTCACCTAGATCATCCTCGTGGTTTGATAAGGACACACAATGACTGTGGAGCCATAGAAAACTAAACCAAACACTCCACAAGAGCGGCTCGCAGAGACAAAACCAGAGATGACGTTCAAGGTTGGCAAAGCTAGGCAACCCAAGACGTCAGCAAACTGCACGGAAAATGAAACAACCGCAGAGGTCGAGAACTACACGTCGACCTCTGATGGACCCAGAACAAAGGAGGGTACCACAACCGAACACACTCGCTCCCAGGTGAGAGGAAAACCCGGACACCGGCCACGGCCAAGGCCTGGCGTACCATCGATAGGGCTACCTAGACAAGGCAAAGTAGCCACCTCACAGCGGTAATGGTACAACCACAAGGCACCGCTCAGTAGATCCTTTCCTTCTTGGTTTGATGAGTATGAAAATTGGTTAAAATATAGCACAACAAAAAATGCTACATTTTTGTTACCTTGTTACTTATTCAAACACGACCATAGAAAACAATCAAGTGGTGATTCATTTGTTGGTGAAGGTTTTCAAGTTGGAACAAAAAGACAGATTAGATGTTCATATTGGTGGTCCTAATAGCTCACATAATAGCTTGTAAAAAATGTGAGGACTTGATGAGACAAAAACAAGTATTCAATTGGCCTTTTCAAAGCAATCAGACCAAGTGAAGAATGATTACAAAGTCCATTTACAAGCTTCAATAGATTGCATAAGGTTCTTTTGCGTCAAAGATTAGCATTTCGTGGATATGATAAATCTGAAAGTTCATGTAATAAAGGAAATTTTTGGAGCTCTTGAGATTTCTTGCAGATCATAGTTCATTTATAAATAATGTTGTATTCCACAATGCTCCTCAAAATGTCCAAATGAGTCTTCTCACATACAAAAGGACATTGTAAGTGCATGTGCAATTGAAACAATGAATGCAGTCATCAGAGAATTTGGAAGATGATTGTTTGCAATAATTGTTGATGTGGCTCGTGATGTATCTGGTAAAGAACAAAGGCTATGGTTTTACGTTATATTGATCATAAGGGTTTTGTTGTTGAGGGATTTTTAAGTATTATTCTTGTTACGGATACTACTGCTGTGTCACTTAAGACTGCAATGAATCTGTTCTGATGAGATATGGACTCAACTTGTCCAGAATAAAAGAACAAGGTTATGATGGAGATGTAAATGTAGGGTGAGTTCAATGGTCTTAAAGCTTTGATTATGAGAGAGAATAGCTCGGCATATTTATTCATTGTTTTGCTCATCAGCTCTAGTTGATGCTTGTAGCTGTTGCTAGAATCATGCGATGTGTCTTGGTTTTTCTGTGTTGTTTCTCAAATTATAATTGTGATTAGTTCATCTTGCAAGCGACGAGACACTCTTCTAGAAAAACAAGCTACTAGTGTTACAGAAGCTTTAAGTAACAGTGATCTTCAGAGTGATAGAGGTTTGAATCAAGAATTAAGTTTAAAAAGACCAGGTGATACCCGTTGGGGTTCTCATTATGAATGTCCTAAATTTGACTGTTATGTTCTCTTCTGTAGTAGAGGTACTTGATGTTATTTTTCAGGAAGAAACTTTGGAACAGAAAGGTGAAGCACGAGGTTTATTATTTGCATTGAAAACTTTTGATTTTATTTTTCTTCTACATTTGATGACAAAAGTATTAGCCATCACAAATGAGTTGTCAACAGCTTTGCAAAGAAAAGATCAAGATATCATTAATGTCATGTCACTTGTGAAGCTTTCCAAACAACGGTTGCAAGCTATGAGAGATGAAGGTTGGAATGATCTTTTTAAAGAAGCATGTTTGTTTTGTGATAAAGATGAGATTCTTATTCCTAGTATGGACCATCGATATTTTTTTCCTGAAAAATCTCAGCACAAAGCTCCTTGTATCACAAATTTACACAATTATCAGATTGATTGTGTTCTACACTATATTAGATATGCAATTGCAAGAGCTGAACAGTCGTTTCAATGAACAAACACTGAATTGCTTCTTTGTGTGGCTAGCTAAATCCTTGTGATTCATTTCAGCTTTTGACAAGGAAAAATTGGTTAAGTAGCTGGATTTTATCCCAATGAATTCCCTAACTTTGTTGATCTTGCGGCACTTCATTATCAGCTTGAGAATTATATCTTTGATGTGAAATTAGATGACAAATTTTTTGACTTAAGAGGCATTAGTGATCTTACAAGAAAATTGGTGGAGACAAAGAAACATGTTGTGTATCCATTGGTATATTTGCTTATAAAGTTAGCATTGCTTCTTCCAGTGCTACTGCAAGTGTTGAAAGAGGGTTTTCAGCAATGACCTACGTTAAGAACAAGCTACGGAACCGGATGTGTGATGATTGCATGAATGATTGTCTAGTGACATATATTGAGAAAGATTTGTTTGAGAGTATAACACTACAAGAAAATGCGCTATTTCCGACGGACTGAAGCCGTCGAAAATCTGTCGGTATTCCGTCGGAAAAGGAGCCTTCCGACTGCTTTTCGTCCAAAGCTCTTCGGAAACTTTCCGTCGAAAATGCTTGGTCAGAAATTTCCGACGGATGACAATTCCGTCGGAATTGGTCGAAACCTCCGACAGATATAATCCGTCGGTAAATCTGTCAGTAATTTCCGACGGAATTACCGACGGTGTTTAGCCGTCGGTAATTTATCAGTTCCGACGGACACTATCGTCGGCCAATCCGTCAGTATTTTCCGACGGTATTACCGACGATTTTCTGTCGGTAATTTATAAGTCCGACGGATACTTATCCGTCGGAAAATCCGTCGGAAATACACATATTTTTTTTTTAAATAGGCAAATAAAAATGATTTGTCAACATTGCTACAATGTCAACCTGCTACAATATTCATAAATTAACAAATACTAACAATCAACATAAAATACAATAAATATAAAATCATATAGAATAATGAATACAAAATCAACATAGATCTGCTGGATCGTCTGCTGTCCCTGCCTCGTCATCGTCTAGAGCTGGATCCTATATTAAAACAAATTAAAATGAGAAACATTAATAATAAATAAAAGACATACAGTATTTTCAAAAATGAAATTTAAAACATGTGATTATTTCTCAAGCTTAATACAATACTATTTTAGATCCATCATTTTCTTGGGTGTTTTTAGATCCGTCCTTTGAATGCCCAACCCAATCCGGAGATCCAAATTGGTTCCGTCAGTTCCCACACGTCACATTAACCCACCCGGTCGTGTCGGAGAAAACGGCACGTTGATCGGATCCCTATTTGGGATTTTAGACCCCCGGGTTGCGTCTTTTAACCATTTATATATGCTTGGCCGTGTTTTTAGATCCGTCCTTTGAATGCCCAACCCAATCCGGGGATCCAAATTGGATTCTTCAGTTTCTGCACGTCACTTTAACTCACCCGGTCGTGTCGGAGAAAACGGCACGTCGATCGGATCCCTATTAGGGATTTGGACCCCCGGGTTGTGTGTTTTAACCTTTTATATATACTTGCCCGTTTTACATCCGTCCTTTGAATGCCCAACCCAATCCGGAGATCCAATTGGATTCTGTCAGTTTGTACACGTCACTTTAACCCACCCGTCGTGTCGGAGAAAATGGCACGTCGATTAGATCCCTATTTGGGATTTTGGACCCCCGGTTGCGTGTTTTAACCATTTCTATATGGTTGACCGTGTTTTTAGATCCGTCCTTTGAATGTCCAACCCAATCCGGGGATCCAAATTGGATTCCGTCAGTTTCTACACGTCACTTTAACCCACCCGTCGTGTCGGAGAAAACAGCACGTCGATCGGATCTCTATTTGGGATTTTGGACCCCCGGGTTGTGTGTTTTAACCTTTTATATATACTTGCCTGCTTTTATATCCGTCAATTGAATGCCCAACCCAATCCGGGGATCCAAATTGGATTCCGTCAGTTTCTACACGTCACTTTAACCCACCCGGTCGTGTCGGAGAAAACGGCACGTCGATCGGATCCCTATTTGGGATTTTGGACCCCCGGGTTGCGTGTTTTAACCATTTATATTATATGTTTGACCGTGTTTTTAGATCCGTCCTTTGAATGCCCAACCCAATCCGGAGATCCAAATTAGATTCTGTTAGTTTCTACACGTCACTTTAACCCACCCGGTCGTGTCGGAGAAAAACGACACGTCGATCGGATCCCTATTTGGGATATTAGACCCCCGGTTGTGTGTTTTGACCCTTTATATATACTTGGGTGTTTTTAGATCCGTCATTTGAATGCCCAACCCAATCCGGAGATCCAAATTGGATTCTGTCAGTTTCTACACGTCACTTTAAACCACCCGTCGTGTCGGAGAAAACGGCACGTCGATCGGATCTCTATTTGGGATTTTGGATCCCCGGGTTGTGTGTTTTAACCATTTATATATGGTTGACCGTGTTTTTAGATCCGTCCTTTGAATGCCCAACCCAATCCGGGGATCCAAGTTGGATTCCGTCAGTTTCTCTACACGTCACTTTAACCCACCCGGTCGTGTCGGAGAAAACGGCACGCCGATCCGATCCCTATTTCGGATTTTGGACCCCCGGGTTGTATGTTTTTAACCATTTATATATGGTTGACCGTGTTTTTAGATCCGTCATTTGAATGTCCAACCCAATCCGGGGATCTAAATTGGATTCTGTCAGTTTCTACACGTCACTTTAACCCACCCGGTCGTGTCGGAGAAAACGGCACGTCGATCGGATCTCTATTTGGATTTTGGACCCCCGGTTGTGTGTGTTTAGCCTTTTATATATACTTGCCTGTTTTTAGATCCGTCAATTGAATGCCCAACCCCATCCGGGATCCAAATTGGATTCCGTCAGTTTCTACACGTCACTTTAACCCACCCGGTCGTGTCGGACAAAACGGCACGTCGATTGGATCCCTATTTGGGATTTTGGACCCCCGGGTTGTGTGTTTTAACCATTTATATATGGTTGACCGTGTTTTTAGATCCGTCCTTTGAATGCCCAACCCAATCCGGGGATCCAAATTGGATTCCGTCAGTTCTACACGTCACTTTAACCCACCCGGTCGTGTCGGACAAAACGGCACGTCGATTGGATCCCTATTTGGGATTTTGGACCCCCGGGTTGCGTGTTTTAACCATTTATATATGGTTGACCGTGTTTTTAGATCCGTCCTTTGAATGCCCCACCCATCCGGTGATCCAAATTGGATTCTGTCAGTTTCTACACGTCACTTTAACCCACCCGGTCGTGTCGGACAAAACGGCACGTCGATTGGATCCCTATTTGGATTTTGGACCCCGGGTTGCGTGTTTTAACCATTTATATATGGTTGACCGTGTTTTTAGATCCGCCTTTGAATGCCCACCCCAATCCGGGGATCCAAATTGTATTCCGTCAGTTTCTACACGTCACTTTAACCCACCCGGTCGTGTCGGAGAAAACGGCACGCCGATCCGATCCCTATTTGGGATTTTGGACCCCGGGTTGTGTGTTTTGACGCTTTATATATACTTGGGTGTTTTTTACATCCGTCAATTGAACGCCCGACCCAATCCTAAGTATATGAATTAATACTAATACTGACCTGAGCTGCTGGCTGTGTGGGGCGTACTCCCTGCATTATTGAGATGAATTGCTGAACCATATCGCTGAACTGCGTCTGTAGCTGTCCCCACTGCGTCTCTATCTCTACCCGCTGCGCCTGTAGCTCTACCCGTTGCGTCTGTAGCTCTACCCGCTGCGTCTGTAGCTCTTCCCGCTGCGTCTGTAGCTCTGTACGTAGCTCCTCCTGAATGATGCCTCTAATGTCCTCTACACCACTGACGGGCGGCGCAGAAGATGAACTCGCGTGTGCCGGAGGAGCGATCGAACTGGAATATGAGGACAACACTCGATGAGTATCCAGGTTGTCCCCAAAGCCGTACACTCGACCCTTCCTCGGCACTCCCGCTGCCTCGACCCAAGCGTCCGCATCCAAATCTTGCTGGGGAGTTCCCTCTGTGTAGCGCTCCACCATCGTCCTGTCGTACGTCTCCTGTAAAATAATTAAAATTAAATTATTGAAAACAAATTACTTTAATATCATAATTGAATTCATAATTTAAAGCTTGACTTACAGCAATCGTGCAGGCACTGTCGGTAACATAGTCATCCGTCCCCTTCCGCTTATGAGTCCGGTCAAATAACTCGCGGAAAGTAGGGGCACGCTCCAGGTCGTGATGCTTAAAATTCAACAAAATTAGTTAGTTTCACAATAATAATCCATATGTATATATGAATCGAACAATAAAATACTTACCAATTTTTTACTGTGGGTCGCATAAGATACGGATCCACTAGTATGCACATTCTTCTCCGGTTGAGTTGCTCTGTTGCGTATTGCCGCCTGTGACCGCTGCTGCCATGGTCCAGCAGCCCAACGCTCGCAAAGGGACTCCCAATAGTCCCTCCGCATCCAAACAGGGCCATAATCCACCCAAGCCATAGGATCCCGGTTGCCTGTGGTCTTCATTGCCTTGTCTCGTACCTCCACATCGACTTCTTAAATTAGTCTGGGCCGTAATCTCCCAGACGGCTCGAGCTCGAGGGAGATCCTCGGGTCTCGTGAACGCGAACCTCCACTGTAAAGAAATAAAATTAATCAATGTTCTGCAATAAACCCAAATTATAATAATTGAATAAATGACTTCAACTCTTCTAAAAAATAAAATACCGTAAACATGTCAAATAATAAATCCCGGACTGGCACTGGAAGTCTCTCCATGCATCCACTGGTCCTGGAATATGTGCGTGGACCAGCGTCGTAATATAGCGGAAGAAGACTGGGATCTATCTTCCC
>JACBKR010004754.1:0-22091 GCA_014218235.1 Colocasia esculenta | reverse complement strand
TACACGTGAATATAGAGCAGAGTAGCGGAAGTAAAAGGAACTACTGTCTTCATTCATTCATCATCCACATTTAACATATATGAAATTGCCATAACATTAAAGAACTTAAAAGTTCACATAATTTAAATTTCTGAAAATTTATACACAAGTCCACACTTATACAATCCCTTTCCATAATAATGCTAGTACAATGTTGCAATTACCTACTATGAAAATCTCAAAATGTCACAAGAATTTCAGCAACGCTCTAATCTCGCGCTCGGAGTCCGTCTCCACCGTCTCCTCCACGGTGCCACGTCACCAACTACACCTGTACGCCAAATAAAGTAGTGAGTCTAAAAGACTCAGCAAGTAACACTACTCATACCATACACGCACATGTCACAGTGGGCTCTACACCCACAATTGCAAAAGACTCAACATGTAGCATGCTTAAACCTTGAATGATAATCTATCATGATAGTTCTATCAGTAAACACATGATAGATGCTTTCAGATTTCCTTAACGAAATGAATTTCCTAACACATGTTCTCTAATCATCCCTACTCATGAAATTCTACTTTGCATTTTAACCAAAACATGAAAGCCATTAACATGAATTCCGCGCGCACATGAGAGGGAACACACTAGCATGGATCTACATGTTCTTATACATATACATAACCATTTTCACATGCTTAAGCTTGCTGGTTTTCACATGCTTAGTAACCATAACCTACACGATGAGCTACAATGTTATTTAAGATACAACATGTGAATAACCGAACATGGAATTGTGTACACATACTCATTTATTTGTCCCTAGCATGGGTTCTAGACACTTGTACATGTAAACATGATCATAACATAAGGAAGCTACTGATTTAGCATGATTTCAGATTTGTCACAAATGGATTTACAATATCATATCTTCACATTTTTTGTTTCACATTTTCTTTACAAAAATTCCCAATTCACTTAAATTGCGCTTTACACATACACATTACACATTGTTCACTTACACATTAACACATGAATACATACACATTTACACATTCACAATTTAGGTGCCGTGACACATAGTCCAAACCACCAAAGAAGGACACAAACACATCACATCCATAGACGCCATCTAGGCAATACAATGGCGACTCTTGGACTGCGCAGACCGGGAGAACAAGTCTCCACCCTAACCAGTGGTACTTGTCCACCTCCACGATTTCCCCCTAATGCCCTTAGGTCACTTACACATTGAACCTTCTTAGGGGGACTTTTCCCTGATCGGTTCCACTGCCCTCATGGAAGCAATGTCACACTTGGCACAATTTACATATTACATATTTTTACCGATTTTACACATGGGTTTACACATGTCACTCTCATTCTATTCACTTTCTCTCTCACATTCACATTCTCTGTTTTCTATCATGACACTACAGATTTCAAAAATGTAGCATTAAGAAAACTTCACTAATCAGGTCGGATTACACCTAATCGAATTATTTCACATTGGCATGCATAAATTCACAATTTACATGGAACATTCATATTGTATCATCTACTGGTCCAAAAGACCTGAAAGTTAACCACAAGCTTTTTCGATTTTAGAATCTCACATGCAAAATTTCAGATTTTTCTGAGCTAAAACAAAATTACAGAAAATCTAACATTACTTTCACATGCTATCCGCAATTCGATTTAACATGGAGTTACACACAAGCACAGTTTTAACCACTCAATGTCTGAACCTTAACAGGCATGGGACTACAGAATTCATTTTCGAATTTATTGGACAATCCCTTAGTTTATGGAAGATTTATCATGACCTAGCATGATCTCTATATTTTTTTTCTAAACACATTTTGCAATAATTCACATAAGCATAGGAATATTCTCAGAATTTTAGAACAGGGACTGAACCTTACATGAACAATCCTCACAAATTAGGGCATTTAGACTTGTCCTAATTATGCAAACATGGTTTAGCAAGATCAAACTCATCACACATGTATTTTCATGAAATAATTAAACCCTATCATTCATGATAATCCATTCACACACCACGTTCATCATATCAACAACATACATAGCATATAAATGGTTACAGTATATCCTCATCGTGAAACATACCGAAAATAGTTTATAGGAGGGGCAGAACAGGTCGTTGTTCTGTCCAGATGAACTTGGCGGCGGTCTCTGGCCGCTAATTCAGTGTCAATGGCATAGTCGATGGACGCCAAGCATGATCTCAGCGTCAAGGGACATTGCCGTTAATGTCGGGTCTGTGCAGAACACAGACCCGAGCTCCAAAGATGGGTGAATGTGGGGGTTTAGGACTCGAGGGAAAATGCATAAAATGTAAATCAACCTAGACACATACGGGGACGTTATGGTTAGGTTACTTGCCTTTAGAAAATGCACCAATGGATCTAGGGCTCGGTGAAGCTCTCCTTGGGCTGTCCCAAGAAGCTCTTAGAAATGCTTGACTCCGGTTCCTGAGCGAGCTCCAGTGCCTCCGAGGTCGGGGAGGCCTTCCTCATCGATCCAGCACCTCCTTGAAGCAGCAGATCCCCGGAACAATCTTCAGGTTGAGGGATTTTGGGTTCCAAAGTGGGGGGTTTTCCTCAGTTCAGAAAGTAGGGTTTCTTCTCTTCTTTCTCTCTTGCAAAAGGGTGAAGAGAGGGTTGGGAAGCAGATTCGGGTTTAGACATATGGGAGAGCTTCTCTCCCACGCATGGGTGACAAGATGGCTCTCAGACCGTTGGGGACAGCTCCCCAATGGGTGAGTTGCCTTGTTTCCGAATTTCTGTCTCTGCAACGCATGTAGGTCAGAGAAGTTGGCGTCCACATCGTTAGACGTTGGGATTAGTGTTGGCGTCCATAGGTGGAGCTGACACCTCATCGACGTCCTAATATTGACGCCAATCTGGCCTTCGGCCAGAACTCTAAAACATGCAGAAACCATGCACCTTTTACACCTATATACATGCTATATGTATACGTTATCAAGTACACACTACCATCAAGCATTACATACATTATTTACCTAAGCTATACACATACACATATAAGTATACCACTAATACATACGTAGATACATACATACGTACATATACGACACGAATTATTTACATGCAATAATGCAGTAAAATTCGAGGCCTTACACCCCTCCCCCCTTAAAAGAAACTTCGTCCTCGAAGTTAGAACGACACTACTCAAACAAAAGGGGATACTTCTTCTTCATCGCATCCTCAAGCTCCTAAGTAGCCTCCTCTCGTGAGAAGTTCCGCCATAGGACCTTCACTGACGCAATGCTCTTGTTCCAGAGATGCTGGACCTTCCGTCAAGAATAGCTACTGGTTGCTCGACATACGAAATTCTGGCTGGATCTCCACTGGCTCATGACTAATCACATGAGACAGATCTCGGACATACTTCCTGAGCATAGATACATGGAATACAGGGTGAACGCTAGCCAAAGCTGGGGGTAATGCTAGCTCATATGCCACGCTGCCCAAATGTCTGAGAATCTCATATGGGCCAATGAACCTGGGGCTCAACTTACTATGCCTTCCAAATCTGACAACACTTCGAGTAGGCGATATTTTCAAGAAGACATGATCGCCACCTCGAACTCCAAATCCTTTTTCTATTGTCGGCATAACTCTTCTGCCTATCCTGTGCCGCAACAAGCCTCTTCCTGATAAGCTGGATCTTATCCGAAGTTTCCTGAACTAACTCCGGTCCGATCAACTGCCTATCGCCAGTGTCCTCCCAACACAAAGGAGATCTGCAGGGCCTACCATACAACGCCTCGAATGGAGCCATACCATTACTCGCATGAAAGCTGTTGTTGTATGCGAACTCCACATAAGTAAATGACGCTCCCAATCATCCTTCGAATCCAGAACACATGCTCTCAACATATCCTCGAGCGTCTGGATAGTCCTCTCGGACTGTCCATCGGTCTGGGGATGAAACGACGAACTGAGCATCAGCTCCGAACCTAAAGCATCCTGAAGACCCTTCCACAATCTCGAAGTAAATCTCGGTCCGAAATGATCGACTTCGGCACCCATGCAATCTAATGACACTACTAACATACAATCTAGCTAAACTCTCTACCCTGCTTCTTCTTCATAGGCAAGAAATAACAGTCTTTGAGAAATATCTACAACTACCCAAATCGAGTCATTGCCCCTTCTAGATCGAGGCAAACCCGAGACGAAGTCCATAGTGACAGCTTCCCACTTCCATACTGGGATATCCATCCTCTGCATAAGCCGGATGGTCGCTGTCGCTCGGCCTTCACTTGCTGACACACTAGACATCTAGACACATAATCCGCAACATCCTTCTTCATGCCGAACCACCATAACGATCTCTTCAAGTCTTGATACATCTTAGTGTTACCCGGATGAATAGAGAATCGCGACCTATGAGCCTCTGCTAACACATGCTCACGGACATCTACTAAATCAGAAACACAAACACGGTGCTGAAATCTAATCACACCGTCCTCATCACGAGCAATGCCCGCCTTACCCACTAATTCTAACAATCTAGGGTCGGCTTCCTGTTGCTCGATCACCTCATCCAAAACCGAGGATCTAAGGATAGCTGAGCTACAAAAGCCTGACACAGCGATGGCTCTAACTCGTCATAGAGTACGTCGCATCCTCCAACATCTTCCAATCCTGCTAGAGCGAAGACCTCTTTCTACTAAGCATCCGCTACGACATTCACCTTTCCAGGGTGATACTGAAGGTCGAAGTCATAGTCCTTCAAAAACTCAATCCATCTTCTCTGCCTCAGGTTTAATTCCTTTTGGAGAAAAGATATTTCAAGCTCTTGTGGTCGGTAAACACCTCAATTTGACACCATAAATATAGTGCCTCCAGATCTTTAGTGCATGAACCACTACTGCGAGCTCCAAGTCATGAGTCGGATAGTTCTTCTCATGCTCCTTTAATTGACGAGAAGCATAAGCCACTACCCTTTCTTGCTGCATGAGCACACAGCCCAACCAATCTGAGACGCATCCGTATAAATGACAAAGCCCTCTAGACCACTAGGCAATACCAATACCGGAGCAGAAGTAAGCTTAGCCTTCAATAGCTGGAAGCTACGCTCACATGCCTCAGACCATACGAACTTCTCACCCTTCCTGGTTAGCTTTGTCAAGGGCGGGCGATGGATGAGAAACCCTCAATGAATCGCCGATAGTAACCAGCTAACCAATAAAACTACGAATCTCCGAAGGGGTCTTGGGAACCTCCCAATCCATAACTGCCTGGACCTTCGCTGGATCAACTGCAACACCAGCGCCGGAGATAACATGCCCGAGGAAATGAACCTCGCGCAACCAAAAATCGCACTTGCTGAATTAAGCATACAGCTTGTGCTCACGAAGAACCTCTAACACTAACCTTAGATGCTGACGGTGCAGGGCCTCATCCAGAGAGTAGACCAACACATCGTCAATAAACACTACAACAAAGCTATCTAGTAAGGCCTAAACACCCGGTTTCATGAGATCCATGAATGCTGCAGGGGCATTGGTCATCCGAAAGGAAGGACCAAGAACTCATAATGTCCATAACGGGTTCTAAATGCCGTCTTTGACACATCCTCACTCCGAATCCTCAACTGATGATAACCAGATCGCAAATCAATCTTAGAAAAGACTGATACCTCTCGCAACTGGTCCAAAAGTCATCAATACGAGGTAAGGGATACCTGTTCTTCACGTCACAACCTGGTTCAACTTCCTATAGTCAATGCACAACCTAAGTGACCCGTCTTTCTTCTTGACGAATAATACAGGTGCGCCCCAGGGGAAACACTAGGGCGAATAAATCCCTTATCAAGTAACTCTTGCAATGCCTCCTCAACTCGCTAACTCTGCAGGTGCCATCCGATATGGAGCCTTCGAGATAGGAGAGGTGCCCGGAAGCAACTCTATGGTAAACTGTATCTCTCTATCATCCGGTGGCAATTCAGACAATCATCAGGAAAGACATCTGGAAAATCCTGCACTACCTCAATCTCCGCAAGAGTAAGTGAGTCATCAGCCTCTGGCACTAACACCACGCTGGCAAGAAAAGCGTCACAACCCTTGTTTACCATGCGCATCGCCTTCATGGCAGAGATGACCATCTTTCCGCCCAGTTCCTTGGCAAGGGGTGAGAGAACTCATCCTCACCAGGAATGCGGAAAACAATCCTCTTTTGACGATCATCCAAATGCATAGTGCTCCTCTAGCAATTCCAGACCAAGAATAGCATCATAGTCCTTCATCTTTAGCAAGAAGAAACACCCATCTAGGACTCTATCTCAATGCACACAGGTAACGACGGGATGCACTTCCTAGTCGATACCGTACCCGCAGGGGTGTGTTAGACAAGGGACCTCTAACTCCTCAGACTCTACGCCTGACTCTAGGGCTAACTACCTAGCGAACCGCTCGGAAATGAATGAGTTAGTAGCACCCGTATCAAATAAAACCTGAGCGTGCACACCTAAAAGCAAAACCGTACCTTCGGTGACATGCTCCGCTGCTCGGCGTCCTCGGGAGCTAAAGCAAACACTCGAGCTGGGGCTCGAGGCCTTCCTGGTCTTCCTGTAGCTGGCGCGGCTGCCGCTACTGCTGGGGCTGGCGCTCCATGCTGAGCTCCCTGCTGAGTCTTGGGCAATCTTTGATCTTGTGGTCGCTGCTCCCGCACTTCAAGCATCTACCCGCTAGCCACCAACACTCGGAACCACCATGTGTCTTCTCGCAATGGGGACACTCTTCTTCCACACTAGGGGAACGTACAGAAGGTACCTGAGAGCTGCTGATTGTCACAGATCGCTGCGGTGTCTGGTACACCGTTTTCTTCTTGTCTTGCCGCTGGAATTCCTGCTGGCCTCTTCTGCGAAGCCTCTTTTCCTCCAAATATTGCTCCATTTCTCCCTCCTGCCTGCAGGCAGCACTGAGGGCCTCGTCCAACGTGCGGTGGTCAAACGCCACGAGTCTCATCCACAGTGATGGCTTGAGTCCCATCACGAATTTCTTCGTCTTTCTGCGCTCATCCTCTACGATATACGGTGGATACTTAGAAAGTTCAGAAAACCATGCCTCGTATTCCAGCACAGTCATGGATGCTTGTGTCAGGGAGAGAAATTCCTGCTCCATCTTGTCCTGGATATGCTCTGGGACGACTTGCTCGAAAGAGCCTCACGAACGCGTCCTACGCCACGTCTACTGCTCCGTTCTCAAAGCGTGTACGTAGTAGGGAGAACCACCATACATCCGCTCTCTCCTGCAATACACCTTCATAAGCACCAACTAACAAATTCTAACTTAAGCAGAACATACAAACATACAAAATTAAAAGCCTACATGTAGCATGTAGGTGGCTAATGTCACCTTATCCTCATCAGGGCACCTGATGGCTCGGAAGATTTTCTCTGTCTCCCTTAACCAACTCTCTGCCATTAATGGATCACTCTCCCCCTTAAAAGAGGGTGGGGACATCCTCTTGAATCTCTCCATGGTAGAAGGTCCACCATGGTCCTGAGCTGGTCCTTGAGCCTGCTACATCACACATCAAGCAATATAGAATCAACATAATATCACATAAGCAATTTAAAACAGACTATTAATCAATTCATTAGTCTAACCTGAGCCTCCAACTGTGCATGGAGTGCTGCCTGGGTATGAGCCTGCATCTGCATGGCTTGCACCAGACCTTGCATGGATACTCCGTAGTCCACAGGTGGCGGTGGGGGAAGTACACGACCTGGCGGTGTCGGGGCCTACTGCTCCGCCCGCTCGTCACATCGCGGCTCGTCCTCACGGGCCGGCGCTCCACCACGCCTACCTCTTGAAGCCTTGGCTGTAATAAAATTTCAGCCACCATTAGAGCTAGGTTAATAAGTTTTCTAACTGTTTTCTTATCTACCTTTCACTTCTTATTAGTGTTTTCTACACATGTGGACATACTTAGCATGTAATGGGGATGATGACTTAGGTATATTCATGTGCAATCTCAACCGGTTGCTCTGATACCAATCTCTATGATGGCCCTCATTATACCGGTACGGTTATACCAACCCACGTCGGTATAGCAAGCGTCATCACAGTGGGACATTTACCCAACGATACATTCAGCTGAGATACACGTGAATATAGAACAGAGTAGCAGAAGTAAAAAGAACTACTGTCTTCATTCATTCATCATCCACATTTACATACATGAAATTGCCATAACATTAAAGAACTTAAAATTCACATAATTTAAATTGCTGAAAATTTAATACACAATGTCCACACTTATACAATCCCTTTCCATAATAATGCTAGTACAATGTTGCAATTACATACTATGAAAATCTCAAAATGTCACAAGATTTCAGCAACGCTCTAATCTCCACGCTCGGAGTCTGTCTCCTCCAACGGTGTCACGTCACCAACTGCACCTGTACGCCGAAGCAAGTAGTGAGTCTAAAAGACTCAGAAAGTAACACAACTCATACCATACACGTACATGTCACAGTGGGCTCTACACACACAATTGCAAAAGACTCAACATGTAGCATGCTTAAACCTTGAAATGAACAATCTATCATGATAGTTCTATCAGTAAACACATGATAGATGCTTTCAGATTTCCTTAACGAAATGAATTTCCTAACACATGTTCTCTAATCATCCCTACTCATGAAATTCTACTTTGCATTTTAACCAAAACATGAAAGTTATTAACATGAATTCCGCGCGCACATGAGAGGGAACACAACTAGCATGGAATCTACATGTTCTTATACATATACATAACCATTTTCACATGCTTAATCTTGCTGTTTTCACATGCTTTAGTAACCATAACCTACACATGAGAGCTACAATGTTATTTAAGACACAACATGTGAACAACCAAACATGGAATTGTGTACACATACTCATTTATTTGTCCCTAGCATGGGTTCTAGACACTTGTACATGTAAACATGATCATAACATAAGGAAGCTATTGATTTAGCATGGTTTCAGATTTGTCACAACATGGATTTACAATATCATATCTTCATAATTTTGGTTTCACATTTTCTTTACACAAATTCCCAATTCACTTAAATTGGGCTTTACACATACACATACACATTGTTCACTTACACATAAACACATGAATACATACACATTTACACATTCACAATTTAGGTGCCGTGACACATAGTCCAAACCACCAAAGAAGGACACAAACACATCACACCACATAGACGTTGTGACGACCCAACCAGCAAACTGGCCCAACAACCGTGCCAGTTGGTAGACTTCCCAGGAAGGTCACCCATCCTGGGACTACTCCCAACTGAGCACGCTTAACTTCAGAGTTCTTTTCCATCTCGAGCTCTGAAAATGACTAGTCCGGGTTGTTGGTAGTTTGCTGATTTAGTCCATTTAACATATTCTTATATGGGGTGTTACAATCTACCCCTCTTATATAAGCGACGTCCTCGTCGCTGCTCACATATAGCACACAATCAAACCCCAGGCAGGCATGATTCTAGAGGTGGCTCCCACTATGTAGCACTTTGTGCCATTATGGCTTCAAGAGGTGGCTCCCATAGCGTAGCACTTTGTCCTGTGTGGGACGTAGTTCCTGCACTTCCGGCTAGGTAAGGCTCTGATGCCATTTATGACGACCCAACCAGCAAACTGGCCCAACAACCGTGCCAGTTGGTAGACTTCCTAGGAAGGTCACCCATCCTGGGACTACTCCCAACTGAGCACGCTTAACTTCATAGTTCTTTTCCATCTCGAGCTCTGAAAATGACTAGTCCGAGTTGTTGGTAGTTTGCAGATTTAGTCCATTTAACATATTCTTATATGGGGTTACAGACGCCATCTAGGCAATACAATGGCGACTCTTGGACTACGTAGACCGGGAGAACAAGTCTCCACCCTAACCAGTGGTACTTGTCCACCTCCACGATTTCCCCTTAATGCCCTTAGGGTCACTTACACATTGAACCTTCTCAGGGGGACTTTTCCCTGATACGGTTCCACTGCCCTCTATGGAAGCAATGTCACACTTGGCACAATTTACATATGACATATTTTTACCGATTTTACACATGGGTTTACACATGTCACTCTCATTCTATTCACTTTCTCTCTCACATTCACATTCTCTGTTTTCCTATCATGACCCTACAGATTTCAAAAATGTAGCATTCAGAAAACTTCACTAATCAGGTCGGATTACACCTAAATCGAATTATTCACATTGGCATGCATAAATTCACAATTTACATGGCACATTTATATGTATCATCTACTGGTCCAAAGACCTGAAATTTTAACCACAAGCTATTTTCAGTTTTAGGATCCCACATGCAAAATTCAGATTTTTCTGAGCTAAAACAAAATTACAGAAAATCTAACATTACTTTCACTTGCTATCCGCAATTCGATTTAACATGGAGTTACACACAAGCACAGTTTTAACCACTCAATGTCTGAACCTTAACAGGCATGGGACTACAGAATTCATTTTCGAATTTATTGGACAATCTCTTAGTTTATGGAAGATTTATCATGACCTAGCATGATCTCTATATTTTTTTTCTAAACACATTTTGCAATAATTCACATAAGCATAGGAATATTCTCAGAATTTTAGAACAGGGACTGAACCTTACATGCACAATTCTCACAAATTAGGGCATTTAGACTTGTCCTAAATCATGCAAACATGGTTTAACAAGATCAAACTCATCACACATGTATTTTCATGAAATAATTAAACCCTATCATTCATGATAATCCATTCACACACCACGTTCATCACATCAACAACATACATAGCATATAAATGGGTTACAGTATATCCTCATCGTGAAACATACCGAAAATAATTGTATAGGAGGGGCAGAACAGGTCGCTGTTCTGTCCAGATGAACTTGGCGGCGGTCTCTGGCCGCTAATTCAGTGTCAACGGCATAGTCGATGGACGCCAAGCATGATCTCAGCGTCAAGGAACATTGCCGTTAATGTCGGGTCTGTGCAGAACACAGACCCGAGCTCCAAAGATGGGGTGAATGTGGGGGTCTAGGGCTCGAGAGAAAATGCATAAAAATGGTAGAATCAACCTAGACACATACGGGGACGTTATGGTTAGGTTACTTGCCTTTAGAAAAATGCACCAATGGATCTAGGGCTCGGTGAAGCTCTCCTTGGGCTATCCCAAGAAGCTCTTAGAAATGCTTGACTCCGGGTTCCTGAGCGAGCTCCAGTGCCTTCCGAGGTCGGGGAGGCCTTCCTCGTCGATCCAGCAACCTCCTTGAAGCAGCAGATCCCGGAACAATCTTCAGGTTGAGGGATTTTGGGTTCCAAAGTGGGGGGTTTTTCTCAGTTTAGAAAGTTGAGTTTCTTCTCTTCTTTCTCTCTTGCAAAAGGGTGAAGAGAGGGTTGGGGAAGCAGATTCGGGTTTAGACATACGGGAGAGGCTTCTCTCCCACGCATGGGGTGACAAGATGGCTCTCAGACCGTTGGGAGACAGCTCCCCAATGGGTGAGTTGCCTTGTTTCCGAATTTCTGGCTCTGCAATGCATGCAGGTCAGAGAAGTTGTCGTCCACATCGTTAGACGTTGGGATTAGTGTTGGCGTCCATGGGTGGACGCTGACACCTCATCGACGTCCTGATATTGATGCGAATCTGGCCTTCGGCCAGAACTCTAAACCATGCAGAAACCATGCACCTTTTACACCTATATACATGCTATATGTATACTTATCAAGTACACACTACCATCAAGCATTACATACATTATTATACCTAAGCTATACACATACACATATAAGTATACCACTAATACATACGTAGATACATACATACGTACATATACGACACGAATTATTTACTTGTAATAATGTAGTAAAATTCGAGGGCCTTACAGTGTAACTTCCCATGGCTTAAGGACTATGTAAATATGAGGAAAGGTCTAGTTTCTACCATGGACAATCTCTCTATGCTTTGGAAAATAACATGACTTCTTTAGACTTGAAAATCCCCTGACTTATCAGATTTGAAAATAGCATGCTAAGGTACCACATACCATTAACCATCAATTCAAGGAGGAATAACAGGGGAACGAAGGAAGGTTAGGAAAAGAATCCTACCTATGGATGAGCAAGTTCTTCCTTTCCTCAACTTGAAGAGTGGTTGCTATAGAAAAGAGCAGGTGCAGAGGTAGTGCAACACTACAACAGGGCAACAGCTGCAGCTTCTCCTGGTAGTAATGGCAGAAGAACCACGTAGCCTCAACAACAGCACATGGACACAAACAGGAGTGGGAAAGGTGTGTACAATGGATGTGGGAGGGTTTTTATAAACCCAGCAGGTTCTTCATGCAAACGGCACGTCGGCCCCTGAGGTGTCGCAGTAAAAGCTATAAACTTTTACCATGTGGCATGAGTTACATGCACAATCCAAGGTTAACAGCTATGGTTAACGTGGTAACCCAAACCCCCAGATGCGCTGGCCTTCCCAGGGCAACCCACGTAGGCCTCCAGAAATTCTAGAAAAGACCATCCCATAATACCCAATAATTTGGCTGGCCCATTAAGCTTGATGTAAACATGTTCAAATGGTATCCATTTGTCATGAAATTTTAACCATAGGCTAATATGATGGTTTTTATAATTATGGTGATTTTTATTTAATTTTTAGATTTTATTTTACACTAGGTGAAAAATCACCCGAAAAATGGTTGCGTCGACTTAATCTCAAAGTCCGCACGTCAAAAATTTCAGATAATTACATTTCTGATTTCTCCACATTTTTTTAGAAATTATGGTGTTCTCAGATTTTTATTTCGTTGTCATTTTCCGGTGTCGCCTGTGGAAGCGCGCACCTCTATGTACAACATTGGGGTAACGTACGTTACCACTAATCATCCCTAAATATCATTATTTTAGTTTAATGACAATCCTAATATATATTAACCACATTATTCATATTTTTCTAGCACTTTATTTTTGGGGTGGTTACAAGGATCTTGCCCCTTGGCCGGCTGAGGAGCAGGAAGAACAGAACCCGCAGTCTTCATCCTCTGTTGCAGAAGGCGACACATACCCGGTCGTGATCTTCAGAAGGCGACGACTTGAACATCGCGTTCAGGGGATCAGAAGACGGCGTGCCGATCGTCACATTCTGGATAAGGCGATGGCTTCATTGTCGCGTTCACAAGACCAAGTTCCTTTATACACTTTTTTTTTTCCTTTTCCAGGGTAGTTAGCATTTTTCCATCATCATATCAATCTTGCAACTACTTTGGTGGCGATCATGGTCCTTTTCTTTATTTTCATCATCATTATTTGGGAGAAAATCCCGTGATTACAATTATCTCAAAACAGCAAAGCTAAAAGTATACTGTGTTGCTCGCTGAGTAAGAAAGAATTCAACAGGACATCAGCCTGTAAGCCAGCCAAAGAAATGTGGGACAAGCTAAGGCTCACACATAGAGGAAATGACAAGGTAAAGGAAACAAAAATTGACATATTGGTAGCTTAATACGAGAGGTTTCAAATGCAATCCGGAGAGTCCATCTCCTAGATGTACAGTCATTTCACAAACATCACCAACGGACTGGCTGGGCTTGGAAAGACCTATGAGACTGGAGACATGGTAAGAAAGATACTAAGATCTCTACCAACCTCATGGACTCCAAAGGTAACAACAATAGAAGAAGCCAATGATCTCAGAAGAATGTCCATTGAAAAACTCATTGGGTCCCTAATGGCCCATGAGATAAACATGGAAAGGCTGGGGGAGTCCTCCAGCAAGAAGAAGCACAGTAATGATCCCAAGGCTATAGAAGACACTTCTGAGGGCGAATCAGAAAGTGATAAGAGTAATGAGAGCTGTAACGACCCACTTCCACCCGGTACGGTTATACCAACCCACATCGGATGAGAGCAAGCTGCTACAGGGGAGAAAACCTCAACAAGTAACAAATGGGTTGAGATCCACATAAATAGAGAGCACTATTGCAACAAAATTTAAATAAATTCTTATTCCATCAACTTTAATCCACATACCACAGTCTATATAGTCTAATAAAGAAATGACATAACATAATAACCATTAACATGTAGCCAGTTCCAATTACATAATCAAAGTTCAAATTAAAATTTTACATCACATACTAGTAAAAGAAATACAATCTTCAATCTATCCTTCGCGCTACTCTTCGGATCTTGCCAAGTCCTCAGCTCCGAAATCTCCTGAAATATTTAGCAAGGGTGAGTCTACACAATAGACTCATCAAGTAACCTAAAATTCAAACTATATACCTATCATACATGCTTTCTAACAATTAACACTATTAAACCTATTAAAATTCAGCAATTAATGTCATACAATCTCATGCTATAACATAAATGAATTAACATGGAATCGTATTAAACAACTATTCTATCACATGTAAAACAATAATCTAAAATAGATACTAATAATATGGTATCATTTACAAAAGCACAATCATACCATCACTTGCTTTCATATTCTACTCTCACATGACACTAACACATGGCCATTATTTAATTACAACATGATGCTAAGCACATGCACGTCAAGTAATTATATTTCATGGATATGTAAACATACACCCATACATGGTACTAAACATAATATCACTTTTATCATAATTCACATTAACACCCGTAGGACATGAACATATGTACTTTTACTTTACTTTCATATGAGCTTACTTTCACACTAATCCATTTCCATTTACACACTATTTCACATGGTTTTCACTTTCATATTCACGTATTTCTTATCACTTCACTTTGCACATAACATGTGCCACGTTCACATATATCTTGCACATACCTTGTGCCACGTTCACATATCATTTTTCACGTTATACTCATGTTCATTTTTACACAATGCCAAGACATAGCCCAAACCACCACTAGAAGATCATGTACCACATACACGTTCACATTCACATACTTAATCACCAAGCATAGTGATCAAGTCTTGGTTCCTGCAGAAATCAGGGAAGCCCTCCCCACCATTACCAGTGGAACTTGTCCAGCTCCAGGATTTCACAAGACCCTTGCCTAGGGATCACATAACATGTTGAGCTTTCCCATAGGCACTACTACAGTACAGCTCCAAGCATCTAGGGTGGCAGTGTCTTGGGCACATTTGTTTATGTTGTCAAATTAATCATTATACACACATATATCACTTGTCCTCTCACTTCCCATGCACATGCACACACATATATCTTGGAATATAACTTATCACATTAAGATTCTCAAATAAGTCATAACTAGTAATTAACATAAGCTAAACATGATGCTAATCACATTTTTAAACTTGGCTGAGCCTTAACATTCATTTTACGGTACGGAACCTTCCAAAATTCATAATTCATTCTACAGTGGTCAGAACAAACTGAAAATTTAACCGCATGGTACATATGTGTCATAGAACACATCACTAATTTTTCATAAATTCTGGAGTAGTAAAACCATCATTAATATTAAACATAGATTTCAGGCAATTTACAAGATATTTCAATTTGAACATGGTAGACAGTGAACCCTCCATTCTAACAGATATAAAACATGCAAACAATGGTTCTAACTTCATTAAATTATTTGAATAATAACATTCAACATAAATAATTATTTTGTATTTAAATCTATCATATCATGGTGTAGAAAGATTCAGAAACTAATAGCACTCTGCACAGTACTTAGAATCCTACCAAATTTTAACCACAGTTCACCTATAGTACATGGAACATATCTGAAAATTTCCACAATTTTCAGAGCAGAAACACTATTTTTAATAGTTATCATTAATTTCATGAAATTTAATAGGATAATTCATTTAAGCATGAAGGACAGTGAAGTATCTGTTCCAACAGTTCTAAAACATGCATACAATGTGCTGAATTCATGATAATTTTATGGAATTATAACATGCATCAATTCTAATTTTCCCGAATCAAACACTATCAAACCATGTATATTTCTTCACAACAGAAATTTTATAATTAACAATTATCATTGGAAAATCATCAATATTTCATGGCATGATCCACTGCACATATTAGACAGGACTACATTTTCTAAACACATACATGTTTTCACAAATTTTCCCCAAAATCACATCACCTGCAGTCACACATTGTTCTGGAAAAAAAAAATCAGAGAGCTTGGCGTCCAGGGTCTGGGCGCCTATAGAGTAAATGGCATGATCAACAACCATTAACCTTAGATCTTGACAGCAACAATGTGGTCGTCAATATCCTGTCTCCACACAGTGCAGACCGACATACAGAAAACACTGAAATTTAGGGTTCTAGGAATGGAATAAAATCCGGAAAAATAATACAAAAACTAAAGGATAAGTCTATGGCTTGAACCATTAATCTACTTGCCTTTAATAAATCTAATGAGGAATGATTCTGTCGAAGAAGCCTCCTCGGCCACTGCCAAGAAGACACTCTAAATCCGCTGAGATCTGATTCTCCTGTCGATGTAGGCCGCACTCTGGAGTTAAGGATGATACTTCTATCCAATGAGCAACTCCTTGTCAAAGAAGACCGCCGAAAAACTCCTCCAATCGTCTGATCCAATTCACCCAAGATCAAGTTTCCTCAGAAAATTTAGGGTATTCACAAAGAGCTGAAAAGACCTAATCTGAATGAAAGATGGGTATTTTATAGGCTAAAGGGGTTGGGTACGTATTAGGGGTAGGTTATCCTACCGTTGGGAAAGTTTCCTAAACGAGAACACGTCAAAACCGCTATCGTTTTTAGATCTAGAAATGCACACAGTTGGAGAAATAGACGTCCAGTTTACTGCCGTTGACCCCAGGTCAACGTCCATCTATGTTCATGCTAGGAGATAGTAAACGACACAACAGTGGCCGTCTATTCGCTCTTAACGTCAAGAGATATTGACATTAAAAGGAATTTCGGTCAGAACACAAAAATGATTAAGTAAACACGCATGCACAATACAATTACATACTATATGCACTACATTATTTAAATACACTAAGCACAGAAATAAATAACTATAATATACACACAGAATAGCATATATTTATATACATGCACATGAGTTAACAATTGTTTATAATATGCATCAAATAAACAATATGAATGCACAAAATTCGGGCGCCTCACAAGAGCAGTGAAGATGAAGAACCCTTTCTCTCCAGAAGACTGTAGCGCATACTAGCTAGGAAGAAATACCAGTCAGGAAGAAGGTATTTCAAGAAAGGTAGAGAGTTCAAAAGATCGGAAGGCAAAGAACTCAAGAAATTGAACCAATATGCTACGAGTGTAAGAAGCCCAAACACATCAAGGCGGAGTGCCCAAAACTAAAGAAGACAGAGTTTAAGAAGTGGATAACATTAAGAAATTCAAGAAATACAAGGAGAAAGCCATGGCTGCTGCATGGAACAATGAGAGTGGCTCAGACAGTGAGTCTAGCTCCAGTGAAGAAGAAGAAGAAAAGGCCAATCTGGCCTTCATGACAAATATCGACGATAAGGGAAGCCTTAGAGCATCAAAGTGGTACCTGGACAATGGGTGCTCAAGACATATGATATGTAACAAGAAACTGTTCTCGCAAATCAAAGATGAAGAAGGTACAATAACCTATGGTGATAATGGAAAAAGGGTCAGTACTTGGTTATGGATCTATTGGAAGCCAAGATAGAATCCTGATAGAAGATGTTCTATACGTCAAAGAACTCAAGCACAACCTTATCAATATCACTCAACTATGCGACAAGGTCATCAGATCAAATTTCAGGAATCTAAGTGTTTGATCATCAAGGATGGTTCAACTATTTTTGAAGCAAGCAGAGAAAAGAATCTATATGTACTACATCTAGAAGAGTTAAAGGATCAAGACATCTATCTAGCAGCAAGTAAAGAGCAGAATGCTGAACTATGGCACAGAAGATTAGGTCATTGCAGCTTGGATGAAATAAGAAAGCTCATCAAACATGATATAGTGGAAGGTATACCAAAGTTAAACTCAAGACTAGACAACATTTGTGAACCGTGAGCAAACGAAAAGCATGCAAAATCTTCTTTCAATCCAAGACAATAGTCACTACCTCCAAACCACTAGAACTACTTCATATGGACTTGTTTGGACCAATGAGAGCAACCAACTTGGGAGGAAAGAATTTCATATTTGTTATGGTGGATGATTATTTTAGATTTACATGGGTTCATTTCTTGAGCATAAAGATGACACATTGAGAGTTTTTTGAAGTTTAGTAAACTTGTTCAGAAAGATAAGAAGTACAACATCATCAATATGCGATTAGATCATGGTGGAGAGTTTCGGAATGATAGGTTTGCAAAATTTTGATGATGATCTGGGGATTGAACATAATTTCTCAGCACAAAGGACGCCACAGCAAAATGGAGTAGTTGAGAGGAAGAATTGAACACTTTTAGATATGGCTAGAACAATGTTATCTGAGTATAATCTTCCAAGATATTTTTAGACAAAAGCCATAAACACAACTTGCTACATCATAAATACAGTCATGATCAGACCAATTCTGAAGAAAACTGTATACAAACTTTACAAGCAAAGGAAGCCAAGATCAGCCATCTCAAAACTTTTGGATGTCCTTGCTTCATTCACAACAATGGTAAGAAAGACATGGTAAGTTGGATCCTAAATCTGATGAATGTATTTTTATGGGGTACACTTCTAAACCTAGAGGTTATAAAATTTTAATAAAAGAAGTTTATTAATAGAACAAACTGTGCATGTTATTTTTGATGAGTCTAACCCTTTTAAGAAAGGATATTGATAGGTGATGATGAAGATGAAGAAAACCTATCCAAGAATCTAAAAGAAACAACCATCAAAGATGATGAAGTTCCACCCTTGGAAGAACAACAACGAAAGGATATCATTCATGATGATCTTCCCAAAGAATGGAGGTACAAAATGGATCACCAATAGACAATATCATTGGAGATCCATCTGTTGGGGTAAGAACTAGAGGTAATATTTTCCATTTGATTATTTAGCATTTGTATCCCAAATAGAGCCCAAGACAGTCAATGAAGTACTGACTGATGAATCTTGGATTTTAGCCATACAAGATGAACTTAATTAGTTCACAAGAAATCAGGTTTTGGTCCCTTGTTCCGAGACCATCAGATCATCTGTGATTGGCACCAAATGGGTGTTCAGGAACAAATTGGATGAAGCTGGTGTGATCACTAGAGACAAAGCTAGACTGGTTGCTCAAGGCTATTCCTAAGAGGAAGGCATAGATTTTGATGAAACTTATGTACTAGTGGATAGACTAGAGGCTATTCAAACACTGCTAGCTTATGCATCAGCTTTAGATTTAAAACTTTTCAAATGGACGTAAAATCCAACAGTTTTAAATGGTTTTATAAAGGAGGAAGTTTATTGTGGAACAACCTCCTAGTTTTGATGATGATCAGATTTTTCAACTCATGTTTCCAAAATGTATAAAGCATTATATGGTAAAACAAGCACCTAGAGTATGATGTGAAATACTTAGTGCATTTTTACTAAACCATGGTTTTTCTAAGGACAGTAGATAGCACCTTGTTCATTAAATCAAATGCAAAAATATATTACTTGTGCAAATCTGTGTAGATGATATTATTTTGGATCTACTGATGAATCTTTGTGTAAGTATTTGAGAGGCTCATGCAGGGAGAATTTGAGATGAGCAATGATGGGAGAACTCAACTACTTTCTTGGATTACAAATCAACCAAAGCAATGAAGGAACTCATATCTATCAAGCTAAATATACCAAGGAATTGTTGAAGAAATTTAGATTTGAGAATGTTAAACCATAGTCCACTCCTATGAGCACATTGACCAGGTTAGATAGTGATCCAGAAGGTAAGAAAGGTGATCAGAAACCTATAGAGATATGATTGGCTCATTGCTTTATCTACCAGCTAGTAGACCTGACATTTTTTAGTGTAAGCATGTGTGCAAGGTATTAGTCTGATCCTAAGGAATCTCATTTAATCTGTTAAAAGGATCCTCAGATATTTAGCGAAGACTCATGACTTAGGTCTATGGTATCCTAAAACCTATAAAATTAGTTTAATTGGATATTCGGATGCTGACTATGCTGGATGTAAAGTAGATAGAAAAAGCACTAGTGGTGGTTGTCAATTTCTTGTAGGATGTTTGATCTCTTGGTCTTCAAAGAAGCAAAACTCAGCAGCTCTATTAATAGCTAAAGCTGAATATGTAGCCGCTGGGAGCTATTGCACTCAACTCTTTTGATCAAACAGCAGCTTGAAGACTATGGATTGCATATCAAGACAATCACATTGTTGTGTGACAACACAAGTACCATAAATCTCACGATACATCCAATGCAACACTCAAGGACAGAGCATATAGAGGTAGATATCATTTATTAGAGATCATGTAGCTAATGGTATTATTAGTATTTCATTTATAGATACACAAAATCAGTTGGCAATATCTTTACAAAGGCCTTACTAAAGAGAGATTTACGTCTCTTAGAAGGGAACTAGACATGTGCAATTTGTAACAGATATATCTGTACGTAACTGAAATAATATAATAATTTCAGAATAAGACTTATCTTTCCCTTCTAGAGTTAAGTAAATGCATTACTTTTTGCGTTATCTTCTCCTATTTCACTACAAGAAAATATGCAGATAGAGACCGATTTTGAGACCAAATATTCAGTGATAATTCGGTCACAATCTGAGAGACCGAAATTTCATCGCATTTCGGTCTAAGATTTGTGACCGAATTGTCACTAAATATTTCGGTCTTAAATTTGAGACCGAAATGTCATTCGATAACAATTCAGTCACAATTCGGTCTCAAATTTGTTACTAAATTATGACCTGAATACTGCGGTCTCAAACTTGAGACCGAATTGTCACCGAATACTTTGCAGTCTCAGATACATTATTTATTGTTTAAATTATTGAGAACGAATTTTAATCGGTCACAATCGGTTTCAAATTTGTGACGGAATTGTGACCAAATATTTCGGTCACAAATCTGAGACCGAATTTGACCGAAATATTCAGTCTCAGATGCATTGTTTATTGGTTTAGATTATTGAGACCGAATAATATTCGGTCTCAGTTTGTGACTGATTTGTTACCGAATATTCGGTCACCAATCTAAGACCGAATTTTGATCGAATAATATTCGGTCTTAGATGCATTGTTTATTGGTTTAGATTATTGAGTGTCTTTCTTTTAAAGCTGGGAAGTGCCCTTCTTGGCGGGCTTCCTTCTGGTGGCAGGAGGCTTATACGTTTCCCAAAATAAGAACCTCCTTATCTACCATGTATATAGGGAGGCTAATCATTTGGCAAATAGCTTAGCTAGTTTTGGGTGTCTTTCTAAGGGTAACAAGGTGTATTGGGGGTCTACTGGCATTCTTGATAATTGTAAAGATCCTTTGGTCTTGGACAAAACCGGTCTTTATCATGTTAGACTTTTGTAGCCAATTGCCCCTTGTAGGCCCAGGTTCTATCTGGTGGAGTGAGAACATTCTTCCCCTTTGGAGAATGGTGCACTCTCCTAGATTCCCCGAGGACCACTTATTAAAAAAAAATAAAGATTATTGAGACCGAATATTATTCTGTCACAATTCGGTCTCTGATTTGTGACTGATTTGTGACAGAATATTTCGGTCACCATCTCTGAGACCGAATTGTGACCAAATAATATTCGTCACAGATGCATTGTTTATTGGTTTAGATTATTGAGACCGAATATTATTCGGTCACAATTTGGTCTCAGATTTTTGACTGATTTGTGACCGAATATTCGGTCACAAATTTGAGACCGAATGTGACTCATTATATTCGGTCTTAGATATATTGTTTTATTGGTTTAAGTTATTGAGACCGAATAGAATTCAGTTTCAGATTTGTGACCGATTTGTGACCAAATATTTTGGTCACAAATCTAAGATCGAGTTATGACCGAATAATATTCGGTCTCAGATACATTGTTTATTAGTAGTTTAATTATTTATAGATATAATTTACTCTACATGT